>VZUI01055481.1:0-35432 GCA_013401135.1 Cettia cetti | reverse complement strand
CCCCCACCCCCCCAAAAAAAAAAAAAATCCCCCAAACAGGAATAATCCTGGCAACTCGTTCCATAAAGGATTGAATAGGCAAAAATGGGAAGCACATCTTTGGTGTATGATACTGCAAAGCTGTGAGAAGAATCTGTATATTTGCTCTGGACATTCCCTTAGGCTTCTGTGTTTTAATAGCATAATCTTAAATCCAGCCAATGTTAGAAGTAGAGCAGAGAACAGGGAGTGAAGGCAGAAAACTCTGGCTGAAGCTAGATCCTAGTTTCATGTATTCCCTCCTACTCCAGATAACACATTTACTTGACCAATAATCACTGCAAGTTGGGGCTTTTGATAAGCCAGTGTTCTGGGACCTGGGGTTTCCCAGGATTTTCCATTTCACAGAATAGCTCTTTTGCAAATAGTCCAGAGGAACAGATTCAATGTTTTTATAATTACCTGTATCTATAGCCTTACATTAGGAAAAAATTAAAAGTCAGCATTTTGTATTGTAAAACTGCCTGGTGCTCATGATATCAAGAGCTGCAGATGGGCAAGATGATGGATTATTTGCCCTGTCTGCTGTGTATAGAAGAGCTCATTTGGGGGTTTAGTAGAGAGAAAGATTTCATGAATGACTGTAGAAGACAGAAGTGAAAGCTGGGAATTATTTGGAGTGGAGGAAAAGAACAGAAGGAAGAATGGTAATCTCTCATTTGTAGTTTTGGAGATCTGTGCAATTACCTTTTGAGATATGAAGTTATTTCCCTCTAATAATTTGCTTGTGGTGTGTTTTTTCTCCCAAGGAATACAAGGCATGCAAAAAATTCTTACAATCAAATGTGACACACCAGTGCTGGAAATAATGGTTTGACAGCAGCCAGGTTGTCCAAGGCTGCCATCACCTTGCACATTACTCCATGAAGTGTCTGAAACTTTCTTCCATGGAAGATTCGATGAGAGATGTAACTACAATTATATAATTAATATTTTCCTTTGTACTTTCTTAAAAGAAAAAAAAAAGATAAAAATCTCAAAAGGTACTTTTCTTGTTTGTACTGAAAACACTGGTGTTTGATGAAAGCTCTTTTTTTATAGCCAGCCTCTAGGGGAAAAACCAAAAAAACAACAAACCGAAACCTTAGCAATTCATATTGTTGCAAAAATGTTTCCAGAGAAAAATACAATTGCTTCTGACTAGCTTTAGTTATCATGTTTTTGTATTAAAATCTCCATCTCTTTGCATTCCTGCTGCTTATTTGACAGTCTCCGCTTGTCTTTCTTATACTCACTTGCCACCATTTCACAATCTCTCTTTGTACTACACACTTCCTATTTTTAATTGGAATTTTCTTCTTTCCAATCCCTTCACCTTTTCTGCAGCAGACCTCTTAGGTAGTAGATGATCCTAATAATATCTGAGTTGGAGCTGAACTTTAGACCCATGGTATATCTGAATTGTTTTGAAGTAGCTAAAAAGTATTAGAAAGAAAAAAGGTAGACATGAGACCGCTGAATATTTTACCTGATTTATATAAGTGGAAAGGGGATGCAACACCACCAGCTAAAATAGAGCTCACGTTCTCTTCTCTAATAAGGAGTAGAGGTTGTTATATGGGAGAAATAATCTATTTTTAATACATTTACATGTACTTATATGTCTATAATAAATAATTTGCATCCTACTTCTATTTTCCTGCCCAAAAAATGGTGTTGGTGAAGCAACTTGAAAGATCACTGAATGGGGGAATAAAGGATATAGTAATTGACCTCTGGAGACCTCTATACCCACCTCCTCGTCAGGGCAGCGCCAGGCAGAGCAGGATGCTCAGCACATCATCCGGGCAAGCTGTTAGTATGTCCACAGTGAGATCACACCAAACCTTTTTGGGCACCTGCAGCAGCCTGTAGGGACACAGTGGAACCCAGCTTGGTTTGTATATGGAGTCTGGACAGGAGGACTCATTGAATGGCTTGGCTGGGAAGGATCCTTAAAGATCATTTAGTTCTGACCCCACTGCCATGGGCAGGGACACTTTCCACTAGACCAAGGTGCTCAAAACGCCATCCAACCTTGCCATGAACACTTCCATGGATGGGGAATTGGTCATGAAGCTGCACTGGGCTAAACCCTGGCCTTGCTTTTGTTGTGACATGCTCACGGCCTTCTCCATCCCTCAGCTTGAAGCATATCAGAGAAGCATTACTGATTTCAATTTCTCTAAATTGTGTTGTTCAGGTTTAAACTAAACAGATGCAGCTCACGTGATTTCTCTTCAGAAAGAAAGGAGGTGAAGAAATACCCTCACTGATCCTGTCAGGGAGGTGTAAGGTAAGGTAGAAACAGTGAGGGAAAGCAGCTTTGGGGCTTTTGTTGCTTTCTGCAGGCCAAGCAGAAGGACAGCACCCAGGAAGGCTGGATGCTTGGAAGGCTGCTGGCATCAGACAACCATTGGCCTCTCACACTGTGAGTGCAAGTCCAGTGTCTCCTGTTCAGGTGGTCACAGGAAAATGAGGTCAGGCTCTCCTATCACCCATTAAGGCAGAGCTCTGTAGCTCCCAGGGGGTGGATGTGCTGCTTCCCAAAAAACAGCACATCTTCTGCATGGGGCAGAAGACAGCGAGGACAAGGTCTCACACTGCAGGTGGTTTCAGTTCTTGTGGACACCTACAGCAACTTCCACGAAACCATGGGCACTCCTTTGAGGGTGGCTGAAAGAGATTTACCATGTGGGTATCTGCGACTTCACATCCAACTGAAACAACCTCAGCACACTGTGGGAAAAAATGGCCTTGTCAAAAGTCCAGTAACAGGAGAGATTTATTGCTCTGGCCACCTTCTTCTCTTTGGATATAATTTATATCTACTCTCCAAATCAGGAGTAATAACCAAATTATATATGCTGAAAATGGTGAGGTTTAGAAGTGCATAAAACATTTGAAATGAAACCTGAAATGGAGTGAAATTTGACTAGTTTCAGCTGTTGGTGCAAGCCTAAAACTCAGGTAGGGCTCATTAGGAAGTTCATCTGACCTTTCTGACTGAAAACAAGGCTGATTTTATGTCTGATCCATAGAGAACATATTTTTTATTTCTTTTTTTCCTTTTCTTCGCCTACATGAAATCTCAGTGATTATGACTGGAAGCTCCTAAGTTTGTTCAAATCCAAAGTTCAAAGCAAGTTCAAAGTACAGGAAGCATGTAGCCATGAAAATGGAAATAGTTGAGTTTTAAATCCATGAGATCAGAGCAGCTGGAATTTGCACTTTGCTGAAGCTGCCTGAGCCAGAATGCTCTGAAAAGATGAGAGTTTAATCCTGATGAATAGAAAAGAATGAAGGAGGCCCTGGTTTTGCCTTTGATCTTTGTTGAAGGTATCTGTCTTTCCTAAATGGTTTTCCAATACAGATAACTTACCCACTAAATATTTGGATAGACCCTGCCATGCATTACACTAGAAATAGGTAAATCAGTGCATACTAGAAGAGAAATAACATCTTGCCTTTTTGGCCTTAATTATAAGTGTGGTAGGGTTAGGAGAAGTCTAGCTCCATGGAATTATGTTACTTAGGAATCCCAGTAGAAGTCTAAGCAACAGTTTACATTCTGCTGTATGAAGGAGGCTCACACTAAGGAGTGGTGAAGAAATCAAGCCTTAGCCTTGCTAAGCTCTGAAGATAAAAGCAGAAAAAGTGCACCAGTTTTGCTAGAGGAAGTGAGTAAAACAGACATGTGTTTGGGTGCAAGAGCGCTCCTGTCTGGGGAAATCACAAGAACAAACAACTGGGAAAAAGACAAGTCCTATGATTCCTTTTCCTCCTTTCCTGAAATTATTTTGTGTTTACACATGACCTAGGAGTGAGAAAGAAACTGAGAAATAGACCTGGGGAAGATACAACTCTGAAGGAGAGAAAGATCCATCTATATCATCTTGCCTGAAGTCATCCCAACATCAGGCAAGGAGCCCTGCATCATCCAGAGACACATAGCTGAACAAAAGGGCAGGATGTTGAAAGTCCTCATCATATAGTTTAGCACAGGCTTGGAGCTGACTACCTGCAGCCATGGCTTTGTCATCATGGGTATGGAACAGGACTGTATGGACTCATGTGACAGACTGCATTAGATTGCCGTGACTTCTCGGGACTAGTGCCATCTGAACTTTGGTGACAAGGACAAATCAAAACTGCAGAAGGATATCTTGCTTACTAAAAATTTTGTACATTTTGGTGGTTAAATAAGGGTGTTTAATTCACAAGTCTTTCAGGCCCTCTTCTGTCTGACTGGATTGCTCTTATCATAATGTAATTCATGCAAGCAATTAGGCAGTGCTGCCTACAGCAATACCTCATCCTCTCAAGGGATTAGAGGCAAAGAGGAAGTGACTGTGGTCTCCTAGCACACTTCAGTATATATTTCTATGTCTCTGCAGGTCTCTCCAGCCCCTTGCAACTCATACAGAAATCAACAGTCACTTGTGCTTTGATATAAGACATTTGCTTTGTCTTTGGCTGTAACATGGAAAGCTTTGGGTGCTTTGAGGATTGTAGAACAGAGGTATGAGCACAAGTGAAAGAAAAGTTGTTTTCAGTACCCCTGGGGCAAAGGTTTTCTGAATGTAAGCTGGTGTTGCCACCAGTTTGAGCCACAGGTATGTCTGCTAAATAGTATGTCTATGTCTGCTAAATAGCATGGATGTCAGCCATCTAGCATTTATTTCCTTATTCTTCTAGTTCTGCTGGCAATTCAATCAGAGGAGTGCTCTTTCTTCTGCCCCAGTAGCAGAGCATTCACTCTGGAATAAAGAAGAATAATGTTGGCTCTTCTGCTGCTTGTACCCTGCCTCCATTCCTTTCCTGCTGCTTCTGAACCCCCTGACCCTTTCAAAGGCAGCTCAGCAACCTGCTCCATCATCTGTTGAATTGAATTGCAAATCTGGAGAGGCTGCAGTGGGAGCAAGCCATCCATTTCAATTCTGTGTCCCTGTTGTCCCTCCCACGGGACCAGGGCAGATCCTAAGGAAATGCAGTCAGGATTTGTTGATTGAGCCTTCTGATGAGATTAACTTCTGGCTTAGCAAGAAGCCAGTCATGTGCTACCAGCTGCCTTTGGGCCAGCCAAGGCTCAGTCACAGGACAGAACAAAACTTCTGGAGCTCTGCATAGGACTAATGGACAGTGACTCACTCTTCCAGCAGCACTGGAGAAGCAAACTTGTGAAGCTGACTTGCCCATTAAGTAAAAATGAGGCAAGAGCAGACAGCCAATTTTGGACAAGTTACCTCCCTACCTACCCACCCACCCATCTGCCATATGACAAGAACTCTTCCAAGAGGAGCACCCTCCAGCAAGTTGCCTTTCTGCTGAGGAACCATGGAAGATGGATGGCCAATGGGAGGAGAACCATAAGCTGCAGCACGTGCTGAAGGGGATTACAGTGCCCTGATCCTACAGTGTCCTGATCCCAAGGAAATCATCACAGACCACAGACCCAGGGTCTGTGTCCTTACTTGGTGTGACTAATTTTCCACTGACTGCCAGAGGTGAGGGGTCAGAGGGAGAGGTCAGAGTGGGTCACAGATCAGTGGAGACAATACAAATCAAAAAGAAACCCTTGGCCTTTCAGGTTAGTTTGTATTAGCAGTTCTATCTATCTTTTTTTAGCTCCAGCCCTGTTCACCCTTTGGAGTAAACTACTTTCCCTTGAGCACCTACAGAAAAGCAGGGCAGAGGATGGCAGACACACTCACAAGGGTTATGCCTGACATCCCTCTGTGGTGACCCTGTGACAACAGGATTTCACTGCTGTGTCTCCCCAGAGCTGCTCTCATCCCTGGTGACTTCCATGACAAAAGTTTTAGCTTTTTTAAGCAATGTAATAAATTGCAACATGTTATTATGTTGGGTATCTTGGGCAGAACTCTGCTCCGTGGTGTTCTGGGCGGCACATCAGCCCTGGTGTGGTCTGCTGGGCACCCTGCATTCACCTTGTGTGAGCCACCAATGCCCCCTTCAGCACACTTCGGTTACAGTGTCACTTGAAAACATTCCCTTTAACTACTGCTGCATCCCAAGGTGCTTGTTACTGACTCTCAAGGACTAGGTGTGGAGAATACAGGGAAAAGGACTTCTCACTGTGTGTCTCAGCTTTGGTGTGCATGTATGTGCTTATGTTTCTCTTTCTTTCAGTGAAGATAACAAATGAACTCACAATCCCATTCCAAAATTAAGAGTTACATGGTTACTTATGGGACATAACTGCAGCCCTCATGGTGGCTGTCTGGAAAGCAATAGTTCAAATTTTCAGCAGATTTGCAGTCTTTAAAATTTGGTTTGATTCCAAAACTGAGAATCAAAAGGAGCCTTCTGGCTATTTCTTGACAGAGTGTTTTCCTTTCCAGCTGACCACTAACTCAGTGAGCCTAGCGTGTCCTGATGGCATGGGAATATCAGGAAATGCAGAGCCTTGGCATTCATGACATGCTCTTTTTGGAAGCTGCAGGAAGGCAATGTGCTTCCTTGGTTTCCTTTTCTGGTTATTGGTTCTTTCTGAGGAGATGGTAGCTCTTTCTCCCCTTCCCTCCTTTCAGGTGTGTTTGATTTGGGGTTTTCATAGGTGTTGTTTGGAGTTTTCAAGTCACTTGGGCAAAGATCTCTAGGCCTGGGAACAAAAATTGTCACAGGGCTGCACATTCAGGCACTTTGATAGGGACCAGAAGTTGCAGGGTTTGGCTTAGTAGGGGAACGTGTTCTAGCTGTGGAGAAGATAATTGGTTGTAAAAAAACATATGGCACATCTCTGTGTGAGCAAGCAGTTGTTATGTTGACAAACTCAGCCTTGCTGACAGGATGGCTATGGAGCATTTTACTGTACAGTGAATTTTTATCCAGTTGTATGTTTCCTTGTAGCTACTATTAGAAGTTATCATCTTCAATATCCCTCTTGTCTCACATCTGGTGAGAAATAGTAAGGTCAATATCCCACAAGCCATCAATGTCTCAGCAAGCCCACTTTTTTTTTTTTTTGGTGTTGTTGTTTTTTTGTCTTGGCAACAGCCAATAAATCTCAGAAGGCTTCCCTGAAATACAGGAAAGAGGAATCTTCCTATAGTCTGTGTGTTGTTACTTTGAATATTCATAGAGTCATAGAATAGTTTAGGTTGAAAGGGACCTTTAAAGGTCATCTAGTTCAACTCTCCTGCAATGAGCAGGGACCTCTTCAATCAGATCAGGTTGCTCAGAGTCCTGTCAAACCAGACCTTAAATGCTTCCAGAAACGAGGCATCTGCCACACCTCTGGGCAACCTGTTCCAGTGTTTCACCACTTATACCTGCTTTTTTTGGTTAGAATAATTGCTTCTACTTGAGCTGGAAAAAACCCAGAGTGTCCCAGGAAAAGGTGGCCTTGTGCCCAGGAATGTGATGGTTTCCATGGCAATAGATTAAGATGGGCTGTCTAAGGCCAAATCAGATCTCAGCAAGCTCTGAGAAAATCTGGGGTGTTGGTGCCCATTACAGCCTGCAAGCACAGCACCATGGTTTCTGAGTCCCTTTGATGAATTGTGAAATAGAAATGTACTCTGCAGCTTCCTAGGGATTTACATTCAAAAGGTGCTGCAACACTGACTGATTTGATCAATATTGCCAGAAAAAGAGTAAACCAGTGGTGAATTTACTGCTCAGGGCTGTGTTTTCACAAGGAAAGTAGGGTAGAACAAGTCCTTGAATCATGACAGCTCCTCTCTGTCCTCTCTTTATAGTCTGGTCATGACCCTCAGCATGGGAATGTGGGAAAAGGAATTTTAGGATTATTTAGTCCCATATGCTTTGATACAGGGATTGAAAATTTAATCCTCTTACTGCATGTAGTTTTCTGCATGAGACTTAACAGAAACTTGAGACAGAGGCATCAGGTTGGGAATGTCAGTCTGTTTGCTTTAGACTTCCCTGCTTTGGCCATCTGCAAATTGAAGTGGCTCCAATAATGGGAAGCCTCCAGCAAAATATCTGTGTGATATTTTGAGGAGCCTAACAGTAGGAATTGCTTATTTGGAGATATTTTAGCATGCTTGATGTAACCTATCTTCTTTTCTGACTGTAGGTTGTTGAGAGGAGTGACTCTCTGCATAGGAAGAGAACTATTTTTTGAGAAGAAATCTGGTTCTAGCTTGACTACTTATTCAGTATCTAAGTGGATATTTCTTTTCTTCTTTGCACAGCTTCAGCCAGAAAAAGGTAACAAATCTGCTGCAATCTCTGGCGTAAGTCTTTCTTACTCATGACTTTAATAATGAAAGTATGAGTTTAGAATCCCTTCCTAGACAGGCTGCTTCAGTTGTTGCCCAGAAAGTAACTCCAAATGATGTATTAGCAGCTTGGGATATTTTTGAACAACAACAACAACTTTTTTTTTTATATTAATAATTTATGTGCCTAAAAATTTCTCTGTCATTCTTCCCCTCAAAATTGGTGGTGTTTTTTTTATTAGCTCCCTGTTGAGCAGACTATGTTTTGATTTGGGGAGAAATGATACTTACTGCTTGATGACAGTTGAGGCAGACATTATTGGGAACATCCCTGCATGCCTTACCAGCAGTTGGATATATTTGGCTGAGCTGATGCTGGATGACATTTTCACTCTAGTGTAAGACAGCCCACGTGGTTGAATGCTGGTGTCCTGCTGTGTGGTAGGATATAACCTAAACACTGACACCTTGGCACTGCTAAGATTGCCTTGTCCATTTTTATGTTTTTAGCATGGGCAGTTAAAAGCAGTAAGCAAGCAGTGAGCTATCTTTTCTACAGCCACCTTCCAAAGTCTCAACCATTATTAGATAAGGAAATTTAAAAATCACAGATAAACTATAAAGTTGCATTTTACCAGCAGTGAAACTATCAGAATCCTGTCTGAGTAAGTTTCTACTTTTTACCTGAACAACTGATTCTAAGAAGATATAAATGTATTTAAACACTACACAAAAGAACTACTTCTACCTAACCTTGTCAGTTCTGATGATTCTTTATTGGTAAAATAACAACTAATTGTTCCTTAAGTATCCCTGGCTTGTAAAGTTTGTTGATAGTCATGTTGTTAAATCTTTAATTACTTCATTCATGAGCCATTATTCAGGCTTTTGGTTAACACTGTGCTCTTTTTGTAGACTTGTTGATGGTCCCAGTTAAGAAGAGCCAGGATTTGTCTGCAAACTCACTCCTCAGTGGAACTGTGTGAGTGTCTCGAGCTTAAGATCCTCTCAAGGATCTTTCCATGCCTCTTGCTATCAGTGTGTCTCTGCACCTGTCTTTTTCCATTTGCTTTTCTTCTTGTGAGGAAGCAGAAGGCTGCCTCATGTCCCTGAAGAGCCAAGCACCCCTGTCAGCCACCATTACTCATGGTGGCTGTGGCACACAGCTGCCACGGCGATGGAATCTCTCTGATTGACACCGCTGTGTCTCATGGGATAGGAGGGCCTCCTGAAGACCCCAGGAGGTAACATGAAAGAGGAGCATAAGATATTCCCATAAGGCACTTCAAACTCAAAAATAATGGCTTTTCAAACTCAAAATTATCATTTTATTGTCAATTAGACCATTTTGGCATAAAATTGTTTTGTTTGCAGTAATCAGTAAGGAAAGCTTTATCTTTTTCATTGAAACTTTTTGATTATATTTGATTATATTATTTGATTATATTATGATTTTGAATATATTCTTCCATTTTTTTCTCTTTTCATTGAAATTTTCTATTCAAACACTTAACAGTAAATTTCTGATATTGCTAAATTGAATCTCCAAGCAGATGTTTCTACCTTCCCATATACATTTCTTGCATATTGAATCAAAACTTTCAAAAGACTTCAGGGATAATTTTTTTAATTTGTTTCCTTGCCTCACTGTCTGTCACAGCTGAATGAAAAATACAGGTTAGCAATGTCCAAAGCAGCCAAGTCCCCTCAGCCTGAGCTTTATCAAGGCCAGCATGACTAGTGCCAGCGTTAAGCACAGCTAGCATGGGCAGTTGCCCAGGACAGCAGACTGCCCAGAACAGCCACTGCCCCTCTGCCTTCTTTTCTGTGTCAGAGCCACTGAGACAGGGCTGCTGCCAGGCTGTGCCTGGGTGTGCACTGTCTCCCTGGAGGCAGTGACTGCTGCCCATCTTCCTCCTTCTCCCCTGGCATCACCCAGAGGGTGGAGCTCTCCTGGCTCCAGTTCTGCCCTCTGCTTGCCATTCCCAGGCAGAGAGAGCCCGTCCGTGCTGCTTCTCCATAAGGTGGCAAAGTTGAACTTCATTTACACCAACAAAGGGCTTTGAACTGGTTGTGTAAGATGTTCTACCTTATATTTATAAATGAGGATCACGTTCTTCAGTCTCTCATATTCTTTGGAAAACATTACTACACAAAATATTCCTACCACTGGATTTTCTGTATCTACAGATAACCCATTTGAATGGCTGTCAGGCATAGCCTTGGTACCTTCAGAAAACAGTTATTTTTCTCTGCACTTTTTTCCACTTGGATCCCTGTGTACATTTGTGTGTTGTGTGTGTGGCAGATGGGAGGAATATATATTGTATACACGTGTTTGTGCATGAGCGAGATTTTGACCTAATAAATCTGCGCTAATTTAATTAAGTCTGATGGTGGTTTACATAGAAGGTTTTAAACAGACATGCTGAGTATATATTCTGAAGATTACGGATAGACACCTCTATGTAGACAGAGAGAAGGAGGCTCTGGAGTGACACTATCCCTCTCTGCAGCTACCTGAAAAGAGGCTGGGACCAGGTGGGGGTTTCCCTCTTTTACCAAGCCACTAGTGACAGGATGAGAGGACATAGTCAGGGGAGGTTCAGGCTGGACATTAGGAGGAATTTCTTCACAGAAGGGGTGACATTGGAATGGACTCCCCAGGGAAGTGGGGGAGTTGTTTATCCCTGGAGGTGTTTAAGGAAAGACAGGCTGTGGCACTCAGTGCTGTGGTCCAGTTGACATGGGGGTGTTCAGTCATAGGCTGGACTTGAGGATCTCAGGGGTGTTTTCCAACCAAACCGATTATGTGATTCTGTAGCTGAGTTTTGCTTAGTTCAGAGAACTGAGGTGCAATTCTGCATCCCGAAGCCTGTGTTGCCTGCTTCCACCTAAAGAGGAGCACCTCCAGTTCCTGACAGGGGCTGTAAGGTACCACATGCCAGGTGAAGAGGTCCACTGTGGTTAAACACTGCAGTACCTCTGGTGCATTGCCTGGGCTGGTTCTAATAAAGATGATGCTGGTATATGATGCAGCTACAAAGTCTTCTCCAGACAAACAGTCTCCCTATTCTGAGAGACACTTGAGGTGGACATTTCTAGCCAGAGCAATAATACTGTCATGGTGGATGGTGGCTGCAGAAGTGGTGTGTGCAGTCACACAACATGAGCTGTGTGTGACAAGTGATGCTGCACCTCAGGGGCAGCATTTCAGTGCTGCACAGAAGATGCTCTCATGCTCCTGAGCTGCACTAGTGAGGGCCATGACTGTGGATGTGGTGGACAGAATATGCGTGGGGAGAAACACAGGCCAGCTTTTAATTTTTGTTGCTTTGTGGGGCAGGCCATATGTTTGGGCATGCTAACACAGCTCCTGCAAATCATTAATCTGGGCAGTAACAGGGTACTGCTGCAGTAGATGTTAGGTGTTGTTTTGTGGCAGGCACTGTTCTGTGTGTTGGACCTCCACAAAGGACAACAGAAAATCAAATGGAAATGCTGTCACTGTGGACACAGCACAAGGCAGAGCTGTATTGTTGTAGTCCTTCATGTTTTCCCCATGGCTTTTTCCCTTTTATCGTTTTCAGGGCGGGAGATCTTTACTTTTTCTGTGGAGTGACCTTCCCATCCCTTGCCTGCAGCACTGGAAAGAGATTAGCACAGATGAGAAAACACAGGAGAAACCTGCTGGAGCCAGTACGGGGAAGTCTGTGACAGGAAGAGTGAGCAGCTCATGTCTGAGCACGGCCAAGTTGTCTCTAGGGGGCACAGAGACAGGATGGTTTCAGGCCCTGGTGCCACTCTTCCAGTAGGGAATTGCAACCACTTTAATTAGGAGCTAGCTTTAGCATTTCCCCAGAGCAGCAGAAGAGGGGGAGATGAGAAGTCCCTGGAGAGGAGGAGGAAGCTGGAAAAAAGGAGCAATAAACACAAACTGGAACAGATTTTCTAAAGGAGGTACCACACACCTGGAGATCTTCTAGGAGGGCATCAAGAAAAAAATAGGACTGGTGCAATTAATCCAAAGAAAAGCTAGTGGGAAAAGATTTTCTTGTTGCAAATATCAAGAGTTCCCAAGTCGGTGGATCTTCGTGTGCTTACAGCATGGCTGCCTTTAGGCTATGAGGTCTGCTGTGGGCTACAAGCAAATTCCCTCACTTGGTATCCTCATTTCCAGTGCATTGCCTGAGAAATTGCTCGAGGCCCACCCTGATCTAGTATCAGGTTGAGTGAAAAGTAGAGTTCGGGGTTGGGGAAGCCAGCATGTTACCAGAACATGCAATGAGAGAATGGCTGTGAGGACCAGGAACACATTTTCTGTGTACAGAGGGGGGTCCTAGGCTTGCAGAATGTAACAGCAGATGCAGGGAGGAGGAACTGGACCATGCTGGCTAAGCAGACAACATATCAGGCAGAATGGACAGGATATGACTAGCCTTCTCTCTGCAGCCAAATCTCATCTTCCTCTGGCTGGACATAACTTGCATGGAAGCAGCTATTCCCTGGGCCCTAGCTAATGCAGCAAGGGTTAATGCATTGCATAGTGGCAATAAATTTTGCGTGTATGACAGAGGAGTGGGCCGGAAATATTTGCTGAGGAGAAGCTGCTGTCAGCACTGTGCCTTTTATTAGTCTGTACTTTTCTTCCTCCCCTCTAATGAAATGCCCATTGACATTTATGGTCTTGTCACCTGGTGAGAAAGCCATTGTCACCTCCACTGACACTTCTCCCATCACAGCGGGTCCCATTCTAGCTCTTCAAAGTAATTTTCATCTTCTTTTTTCATGGACAAACCTTTCCTGGATGGATTTACCTGCCCATTGAACTGGCAAAGATTACCTCAAGACAGCGGCAGAGTGGACTTCTATGGCTTTGCTGTCTGTGAACTGCACCTGCACTCTTCTAGGGACACTTGAGGAGCTTGTGGCATGGGCAGTCTGCAGTTTACACCCTGCAGCCTGTTGTAAAGCATCCAAACATACCCAGCTCTCCAGTGACTTATTCTTAATTGTTCTTGCTCCTTTCTTTGCCTTGCTTTATTTTTCAGGTAGTTCTTGGTCCCATTGGCTCTTTTATGGGGATAGCAGGTCTCAAAGACAAGCTTTGTTCACTTTGTTCACTCAGACCATCTGAGTGTCTCAAAAACGAAAGGACAACAACAGGATCTCAGCCCTTATTAGCCATCAGAAACTCTACACTAGAGAGAGCCCATAAAGGTATCCAAGATGTGAAAAAAACTTCTTTGTTTCCATGAGATACAGGATTAAGATGACTAGGAACCTGTGCTTCAGTAACAGTAGAGTTTATGGAGCTACTTACTTTACTGCAGAGCAATAGTATTTTTACTCTGAAGGTACATGGCTGCATTGATGAACAGCTATTCATTCCTTTGTAACGTGTCTTGGTCAAGCATGCACTCACAAGGGTTTTTAAGATAAAACCTACCCATACTACCTGTCAGTGAAAAGCTAAATAATTAGTTTTTGCTCAGTTGTCATTGGTGTCTTTCACACTCCTTCTTTTTTTTTTTTTTTTTTTTTTTTTTTTTTTTTTTTTTTTTTTTTTTTTTTTTTTTTGTGGGAGAGAGAGTATCTTGGCTTTTTCTTCAAGCTTTTCTTCAACATTGTAAAACCCCTTAGCAGAGCTGGCCACCTACTTCCACAGCTGGTCGGGTGAGATCACAGAAATCTTCCATGATCTCTCAGAGGAACTCCTAAGTTGCTGGTAGGAGTCCATGAGCAAAGAAGAAGGCTTGATACCAGTACCATCCCCTCCTGCATGCGCAGCTCTAACCATCAAATTTTTCACAGTCATAGGGGAAGATGTTTGATTCTTAGGTCCAAGTATGCTTCCCAGGAAGCTGTTTCCTACCTTCTCAGAGGAGACACAGTGGGCTTAAAGGAAGGCTGGTTCTGGTCTTCAGACTGCCAGCTGGACCTCCCTGGTACGGTGTTGGCATCTGGACAAAGTACAAGTCCTGTATGTTTTCTTCTGATGGTTAATCTCTGAGTATGAAAACAAACAGGAAGAACAACTCCTAAGTCTGGAGGTGCATAGGTCTTACTACATCACATGGGAACTGAAATAAAAAAAATCTTTACTCCTTTGTACCACAGAATCACAGGGTGGATTGCAAGGAACCACAGTGGGTCATCTGCTCCAACCTCACTGCTTAAGCAGGGTCATCCCAGAGAACATGACACAGGAATGTGTCCAGATGGTCTGGAATATCTCCAGTGAGGAACACTCCACAGGCTTCTCTGGGCAACCTGTTCCAGTGCTTGGTCACCTCCACAGTAAAGAAGTTGTTCCCCATGTTCTGTTGGAACTTTCTGTGCATCACTTTCTGCCCGTTGTCTCTTGTCCCATTGCTTGGCCCCAGCGAGCAGAGCCTGGCTCCATCCCCCTGACACTCTCCCTTCAGATACTGACAGACATTGGTGAGATCCCCTCTCAGCTGTCTCTTCTGGAGGCTGAACAGGCCCAGCTTCCTCAGCCTTTCCTAAGAGGGATGCTCCAGGGCCTGAATCATCTTTGTCATTCTCTGCTGCACCGGCTCCAGGAGCTCCACATCCCTCCTGCACTGAGGAGCCCAGAACTGGACACAGCACTGGATGTGCCTCACTAGGGCTGAGCAGAGGGGCAGGAGCATCTCCCTTGACCTCCTGGCAATGCTCTTCCTAATGCACCCTAGGACACCACTGGCCTTCTTGTCCCCCAGAACACTGCTGACTCACAGACAGCTTGTTGTCCACCAGGACCCCCAGGTCCTTCTCCACAGAACTCTTTCCAGCAGGTCAGCCCCCAGCCTGTGCTGGTGCAGAGAGCTGTCCTTACACATGTGCAGGACCCGGCATTTGCCTTTGCTGAATTTCAGGAGAGTCCTCTCTGCTCATGCCTCCACCATGCCGAGGTGCCTCTGAAGGGCGGCACAGCCCTCTGGGGAGTCAGCCACTCCTCCCAGCTTTGTGTCATCAGTGCCCTTGCTGAGGAGCATCTGCTCCTTCGCCCCAGTCATTGATGGAAAGTAAAACACAACTCTTAAGTTAGACAGTATCACTCCCTGCACCAAAGCTCAAAACCTTTCTGTGAATTAAGAAGCATAATATGTAAGAGTCTTGCTTCATCTTGTTTCAGTAAATAACATGAATGTCCTACACTTATGAAAACTGCCTTTTATTGATTTAGTCTTCCAGCAGATAATTTTTTACGTTGTGGCTAAAACTGTTTGCTGGGAAGGACTGTTCCTCGTCACTGTCTTGAATCTGGCTTGAAGACTAACACATTCACTGACATGTTCCTTAGGACAGTAGAAAGGAGAATAATTTAATCAATTTTTCCAGTAACTCAGGCATTTCCCCCTCTCTGAACCTTTGTCCTATAACAGCTGAACCATAGGTCATCATTATTTTTCTTTTAGCCTTTTCTAGGTATAACACTGCCTCTATCCCCTTTGTCAACACCTTCTTTTCCTCTTCTTTCTCTCTTTTATTATTTCATAACCTACTGTCTGGTCCAGACATAAAATCCTGGGAGACACATATTATTTATTTGCTCTACAGAATTTTTTCTCTCAGCTCTTTCGACAAATCCTATCCAAGTAAACAAAAATTAATCTGTTAAATGGTTGTTTAAAAATAATGTAGTCAAAGTTTTCTCTAGGGTCAATAGCAGCAGAAACTCATGAGACAATACAATTAAAAAAGGTTACTGAAAGACCATCCTTGAATGTTTGTTCCTGGGCTCTCTGAAGGACTTCCATCAAACTTGCTGTTAGTCCATCTGAAGCTAGGAGACAAGCAGGCAGTGCATGGCTGAATTTACTTGAAGAATAGTTGGAAATTTCTACAACTGGGACAACAATGGACAGTTGCTGGCAGAGGCATTTTAAATCTCATCCTTTTGAAGTGCAAGGCATAATTCCCATTGGCCAAAATGTTACCCATACTATACAGTCAGGCCATAGGTAAAATACCATATTCCCTACAACATCACTTCATACAAGGGTCATTTGGTTTTATGCTTGGTTGGGTTTTTTGTTTTGTTTGCTTATTTTGTTTTGGTTTTTAGTACATCTTTACAGTCAAGCAATAAAGGCCGTATTTTACATTTACAGGATTAAGTAATTTCTTCACTCACAAATTTACAGTTTAAGGGACAGAAGGGAATAACATACCATCATCTAATCTGACACATGCCAGAGACATTTATCCAGCTGTTTCAGTAATGAGTCCAATAATTTGTGTGTGCTTAAAATAATGTATCATCCGGTAAGGCATCTGATCTTGATTTGAGGATTTTAAAAAATGTGCCAAAATCAGCCTACTTTTGTACTCCATTCTTAGATTTGTTAAAAAAAAATAAAGTGATCAGGTCTCATTTCTTGCCTGAATTTGCCTGTGTTTAGCTTAATGTTGGGATTTATTGGTTCATTTTTCTCTGCCATATTAAAGACCCCATAAGCAATGGACAATACTCTTGAGGTGTTTACAAACAAGTTAGTCACCTCCTGGTCCCCTCCTTGCTAAGGTGAGGAGTCCAAACTATCAAAACATTAGCCTCCTCATCTCTGAGACATGTGAGCTGCCCTCTGTCATGTCATGTTCTCTTCTGAGTCCAGTTTTCACCCCATGGCTGTGTACAGAAACAATTGAGCAACACGGAGCCCCTGTGCTTTGCTGATGCCATCTTTGGTGCCAGTGCTCTCCCCAGCTGGGACAGAGCCTCCTATCTCACCCATAAGATGTGCTCTCTGGAGCTGTTTAATTTTGGCTCGTGTGCACAGCTTGTTAGGGGAAATTCCGTCATATAACTGAGCCCAGCAATCTCTGCATGTTCCCATTTCCTTATGTGAACAATCTGCAACTTTTTCTTAGAGGAGGATTTTACACAGCAGCAAGTTCTGGAAAGCTCTTTCATTCAGCTAGAAATCTGAAGAGATTTCTTTTCTTTTTTTTGAAACCCCAAACTTTGAAAACAGCTGTTGTCTCCATTTGAAAGAACACAGCATAAATAACCCATCTATGAAACTGCATAAGTGTGGGAAATTGAATAATGTTTCCAGACATTAAGAAACAGACATTTGGACTGGGCTTGGTGTGAAGTTCTTTGAGGGATGAGAAGCTTGTTTATTTTGTTTAGACCAAAAAACAATTCAAAATTACTGCTGTCAGCTTATCCAGTGTAAGAGGACATTCCCACAGCAGCCTTCCTCTGTATTGCAACTAAGGACTGCTTGAGGCTTTTCATGGATTCCGTTCCATTTGGAGAACTTTCATATGCCTTAATCTATTGAGATCTCTGAAACCCTCTCCTCTTTGCAAGTCCTATTCTGCCATCTCCTTCTTCTGTGCTTCACCTCATAGGAATTCCTGAATAAGTTTTGTCTTCAGTTTTACCAATAAGTGATGCTCTTTGTGATCCCCTGTGGAGCTGTGAAGCTCAGAGTAGGTATTTGCTAGAGAAATACAGGAGTAAAGGATATTGGGAAGAGGGCCAAAGCAACTCAGATGTGATGCATTTGTTATTATAGGGCTGTAGGAAAAGCCCTTTTTCCTTTACCCATCCCAATTTTCTTTTTCATTAGCCTCCTGACGCTAACCTCTGAATAACTCCTAAAGTAAACCGCCCATAAATATTGCACGAGTCTCCAATACTAAAAGCTGATAAAGTTTATAGCACTTATAAAATAAATAGAAGGAAATGCTTTTCAGTTTCCTATTTATAGGTCTCAAGAGAGATCTCAGGTATGATTTATCACTTCAATTTTAACTGTATTAGTCTCCCCCTATCACATACACACAACTCTTTTCCTTGGTCATTCTTTTTTCTCACACACAGCTGCTTCCTCTTTTCCCTGTAGACGTGCTCACACCCACACAGCCATTTGCCCTCCACATCTTTGCTAGCAGGCAGGAGACTGTGCTCTTTTACAGAGTGTTGAGTGCCATCAGTTTTCACCAGAGTCAGCAGGCATTGAGGGTTCTCAGCATTTAGTGAGGGGCTCTCAACCACATGTAATTCAAAGGCGAAAGCTACTTTTTTCAAGTGAATGTGGCACACGGCCAAAGAAGGATTAAAAAAGAGGGAGGCAACATTTGGACGTGGGTGGATCATTAAAGCACAGAGAGTATAGTTAACATAGGGTATGTTTCTTTTTAGGGCATTCCTATATGCTTTCCAAGTGTTAATGTTTCTAAGCATGCAGAATTCATCCTCAATTGCCAGTACATTGCACTTGAGCAGATAAATGGACTGTGGCTAATAATACCCTTTTCCTTGGAGGAAATGAACATCACTCCTTCTGTTTTATAAATGTGGAGGCACACTTCTGGCCACATATTGTGAGTCTGAAATAGCATTTTATTTTGGTGCAAAGGTGCACTTCTGAAGTAAATATCCTTGTTGTCCCCATTTAGTTTATTTTCCCATTTAAATGGAAACTTTTGTTCTGGAAATATATCTGCTAACAGCCGTTCAACCCATAGAGCCAGACTACAGCTAAACCGACTTAAACTCCACAAAACATGTAAATGTGGACATCAGATTGTCAGTACCAGCTGTTTCGCTTTAGAGTTCCATTCCTATTACACTGCAGCACTAGCTAATGTGTCAAGCCACATCACTACCACAGCATTTGACACCATTGCATCCTAACTGTGTTTTCCTCATCTGGTTCTACATTAAAAACCAAACAAACAAGAATGCCTTTCATGACTGTGATTGAAATAAATACATTTATGTTTGAAATTCCCACATACTTCACTTACAGGTTGTCCTTCCCAAAACTTTCAATTGATACTGGAATATGAAGAACAATAAAAAAGAGACCATGAGAGCCAGAAGTCCTCAAAACTGAAGTCTAATTTGCTCCAAGGAAATAAAGGAATTAAAACTGCTGCTTCTGATACTGCTTATGCTGAGCTTTCCATCTCCTCATCATAGGATGGAATCTGAAGTTTAGATGATGTAAACCTGCTTGCTAGAAGAACCCATGTTGAATGGGTAGGTGAGGGAGAACAGATAATGGAAAAAAAGTTCAACACTGGAGAAAAAAAAATGACAGCTGAAAATATCTGCATGCAGTGAAAGGGGAATTCTTTTAAAGCAAATGCTTCTCTAAAAAAAAAAAAAAAAAAAAAAAAAAAGAAAAAAAAGAAAAAAAAGTGAACTGATGTGGGGCGAAGAGTACAATGTAGACATGCAGAATTCCTCTTCCGGGGTGTCAAGAAGTGGCATTTCTGTTTGAAATTTGCAAAGCCCTTCTTACAATTTCTTCATATACCCTCTGATAACAGTCTCTACATATGAAAGGCCATCGAGAAAATGTTACTTTCAGTGAATTATGCTCAAATGTTTGGCTGAGGCTCTGCCTCGCTGATCCTCCCCATTACAAAATATTGCTTTGTCAGCACTAGCGTTCTGGAGGCCCTGTCCAATTCCTCTCCAGTTGCCATTGCTCTGGCTAAGGCTTTGCTGTGCTTGATGCAGGAGCTCTCATCTCTACGACATCTGATCAAACCATCACCCTTTTGTTATTCAGTCTCTTAGGTAGCACAAGTAAATCTTTCACCATTTACTGTTTTATACTCCACTGACAATGTTGTTGTCTTGTATTGACCGCAACCACAGCCACACTTTTCCACCTGCTCAGGACAAAAACAACTGGTCAATTAGTATCAACTCTATTCATTTCCAGTTCAAAGCTTACTCAGTCTCTGTGGTCACAGAGAACTACTTCTGGACACAAAAAGTAGTATTCTGGTTTAGTTCATAATTTATCATATCTGACAAAATTGACCTGCTGGATAATACTGGGATCTATTCATTATCTTCAGGAAATACTGAAACTGTAAGAAGAGAACTGTCACTTTAAACGACTTATAATTCCACCATTTTACCCCCCTGCTGTCATCCTGAGACCATCAAGCATAAGGTTTGTTTCAGCTGAGCTCAGCCACCTAAAACCTAGACAATGTAAGCGTCAAGTTGGAGTCCCTCAAAGATCAGTGGGGAGACACAAGTAGCTCCGCAGGATGTTGCTTCCATCTATTAGAGACACTTCTTAGGATGAGATGAATGCTTCCTAGGTTAGGAAACCCATTTGTCCATGTGGCCTGTATTGTTAATAAAATGAGAAGACTCCTTCAGAGGGGTGATTCAAAACCAGATTTTGTTGCTTTGTGATACAGGAAGAGGCTGGAGAATGCACAGGGAAGGTCAGTCTGCAGTCACAGGTCTGGCATGCAGCTACCTCTCCATGCAAATGCTTCTCTAAAAGGTACCACTGGAAGTCAGAAGGGTGGTGTCTTTTGGTTGCCATCCAGCCCCTGGTGAATAAGTTATTGAGGATTTTCATAGCAGTAAGGGAATTCCTGGGCTTCTTGCACAGTAACTGCCCAGCAAATCTTCCTTCTCAACCTTCGCAACATGTCTCCCCCCTTGTCTGCAAGGCCTTTCTGCAGTGCATATCTCCTATGGCAGCAAAGAGGTTAATGAACAAGCCACCCCACACAGTCTGCTTAGGATAACAACAGACTCAGGTGCTGAACTGCCTGGCAGATACTGCAAGGCCAAGTGCCAGTGAATACAGGAGCAAAGCAGAAAAAGTGCCTGGTTGCTGAGAGAAATGAACAAGGTCTGGAGATGGCTGGGGGAAGCAGCCTGAGCAACAGCCATCAAAAACCAGGTGGGTTTACCAGCCTGCCAAGAAGCAGCTTGGTGAAAGCAATATGTAAAACGTAAATGTCAGCAAGCAACATGAGCTATGGAGCTCTGTGAATAGCCTCTAAAGACCAAGCCTGATGTGCCAAAGCCTTTATTTACAGAGATCTGTTCTCTCACCTGTCACTGAGTTGGGAGGATGGACTGAGCTTTCCAAGCATGGAAAATAACATGGTTCCTATCAAACCGTTTTATTCTGTGCATCCGTAAGGTAAATTTGGCCTCTTGATGAGTGTACCACTGGTCACAAAGAACAGCAAGCACTACAGAAGAGCCCAGTCAAGGTCCTTTGTCCCTGCAGAGGAGATTGATAAGGATCACAACAAACAGAATTTTTCTTCCTGAAGCCTGAAAAATTTGCAACAAGATACCAAGCACTAATGTAGGGCTTAAATCCTCCCTGGTTCCTCTCCTGGAAGAATGGGTTTTTGCAAGGTCAGTAATCTTCCTTTATCACGCTTGGTCCAAAAGCTGAAAGATACTCCCTTGCTCTGACAAATAGATAGGAACAGCAGGCCACTGATCCCTGTATTTTCCTTACCGTGCCTCAGCACAGGACTGGCAGAGAAGAAATATCAGCACAGAGACTGCTCCACGCTCCATTCAGCCCTGAGCCTCTCCACTGAGACTGCCAGTGAGTGTGAATGTAACGAGCTCCAAAGAGCTGTGGTTTTAGTGGTATGGGCACCTGTCCACTAGGAAGTGCGCTGAAACCTCCGACGCATTTCACAGGTTCCACCAGAGACCCATCAAACACTAATAACATTCAATCACTGCTAACCAAGGCTGATTTTGGACCGAATGCTTGGAAGTGAAATACTACCTATCCCACCACCCACCCCTGCCATAAGTCAATTATACATTGCAGTATTTGAAACCAATAAAGCAGAGCTTTTTACTATATGTCATGGCTTTCTTTGGAAGGTATTGCAACCACAGTTGAGATTGGAAACTCCACACATAGCTTATTTTATTTTCTTTAATGACTTCATCCATATATATCTTGTTACTGACCTTTTTATCCACAATGTTGCTAATTTTTTTTTTTTTTCAATTGCAAAGAAGATTTTGTTTCCTTGTTACAGTTTGGCAATGAACTGTATAATCTTGTTCCTTATTCAGATGCATTTGCTCAGAGAGCTTTCATACTGCCCACAATTAGAATCCACCCTAATTCAAACACCATCACTTATCACATTCCAACCCACTCAATACAGTGCAGTGGCAGAGACGTCGAGGCATCTCTTGAGAGGACCTAATGCCAGAGTCTGAGCTGTGGTTCGGTCCCATGCAGAGACCAGCAGCAGCTCTAATGGTGTCCAGTCACTTCAGTGGGCAGCCAAATGCCACCAGATGTAGATTTCCTACATATGACCTACTACTCAGCAGGGATTTGTAGTGATATGGCCTAATCCAAAGTTAGTTTTACATGGGGACAACCTGCTGCTGGGTTCAGCTAGCTTTGAAAGAGGCCCTTAGAAAAAATAAGGCAGATCTTGACTGGAGCATAGGTAGCTCTGCATGGTGAATAACTTTATAACCCTGATGTTCCCCAGAGAGAGAACATCTGTCAGCACCCCATTAACTCCAGGAAGAAGGAAAATTTCAAGACAAAAGACAAAAACTGTTGTTTTAGTTTCAGCTGCATTTATCAGAGGAGGTATATCTACAAATTCCATGCTTCAGTGGAAAAGAGCAATAGTCCTTAAAAGTGAATGAAAGCAAAAATAAGAGTGGCAATTTTTCATTAAAAGAGGAAAGGGATGAAGGCTGAGGTGATAATTAAGTACAAAACAGTATCATGTGAAAGCACACTAAATAAAAAGATAATCTACCTCTGTCCTAGAGAGGTTAAAAACGAACACACAAACACACACAAACAAAATCAGGGGAAATTATTTAGTGATTATAAGAAAACACAGTCCTTAAGGGACAGGGAATTGCTTCTCTGGAAGATGAGGACTAATTCCCACCCCAGGCTCTTCAGTCCTTCCTTTTTCTTGACCCTCTCACCTCCCTTCCCCCTTCACCTCCCCCTTCGCCAGCTGCGGCCTGCCATCCCTCTGCTGCTCTCCCCTCATCCTTTGCTGTCTTTTTGACTTTTCGCAGTTCCCTAGCAACAGCTGTTTGCAGCTGACAGGAAGAGCTGTGGACATTTTGCAGGCAGAGGGATGGGCAGGGCTTGGCCTCAGTTCATGGGTGATGGCTGACTCCAGGACCAGGGGACATGCAGCAGCTCCAGGGCAGCAATTTCTGCACCAGTCTCTGGTTATGACCTGAAACAGGAGGGCATCACTTAATTCTTGAGCTTCAACTGTTCTTCTTACTGGTTAACAAAAGGTTACTCATTCTGCCTCATTGGAAATGCTTACTTCCCCTTGCCAAACACAGGGCTTTGCCCAATGGAAAAGCCTGTCAGATGTCATCAGTGTGGCAGTCCTACGGTAGGGACATATGTATTCAAACATGGCACAGGCATCCTCATTCCTCTCATTAAAAACAACAGCTCTGATTTTCATGAGCTGGGCGCTGCCCTGACAGCCCTGCTGTGCAGCCCACCTCACTGCTGGAGGCTGTTACCTCTGGAGCAGCACTGGAAAAATTGTGCTAAAGCTCAGCTCAGCATGTGTTACTCAGAGACACCATGGGCTGAGTGTGGGGACAGCCAAGCACCCGGACACGTATCCCTTTCCACTGGCTTGGCTCAGATCTGTGACAGCAAGGCTCTGTCACAGGGGAGGATGGGCAGCTGAGGGCAGCAGCATCACTGCAGTAGTTACCAGAGCAGAGCTAAAAGAGTGCTACCCTATCATTATTATTGATGATGTTGCTGCTATTATTATTGCTATAGCTGTTGTGTTCCTCATTTAATTTGCCCCAAAGAAATCAAACTTGTGTTTCTTTATACAGCAGCCATTCCCTCACTACTCACAAATATCTCCTGTCAGAAGTGCTGGAGGCACCTTGGAAAGTATGATGCAAGTTTTTAAACCACTTGATAAGGGCTTTTGAAAACTGGGCTCCAAGTCATTGCACTGCAATAATTTAGTTACTCTGGAATGGACAAGTACATCCCCTGAATTTGTAAGGTGGGCACATACTTGCATCAACTTATAATCAAGTGATCAAGGTATCTGAAATATCACACAGAGAAGTTATTTCAGTTTAACACAAGAAAAAAGAGACAAGGTTTTCTCCCAACAAAACCAAGTGGCAATTTTTTTTTTTTTATCAGGCAGCCATGGATGTTTGAATTCTGTGGTAGGTTTTTTTTTGATCACAGGTTTTTTTTTTCCTCCTGGTTACTTCCAAGCTTCTTAACTATCATGTTGAATAAAGGTACAGAACTGTCTTGCATGATGGAGATTAAATGTCTGGCTGTTGTGAATATAACCTCATTCTCAGCCTCATCTTCTTCCAGAGTGGTGTTTTGTCTGTGCCTTGTTCATCCCTGGGTGGGCAGGGGCTTGGCAGCCCTGCCAGCTGGTGCACCTTATGCATGAGACACAGCACTTACCCCACCTCCCACCACCTGGCACAGTGTCCACATCTCTGACTTTCCCTGTTCAGCGCTCCTTGCAGTCCCTCTCTGGCACCCTGTGTCTGCCAGCCAGCTGGGGCTGGGGCTGGAGGTCCCACGGCAGGAGGGAGGCTGCAGCCTCCACAGCTGTACAGGCTATGTGACTTCCAATGCCCACGTGTGTTTTGGATAGGAGCAGACCCATCCCTGCCCATCCCCATTTGACTTGGCATACTGCAGTGACTTAGACTGCTCTAAGGCACGCAGCAGTATTAAGACAAAGCTTCATAAAGGATAGCCAGGTGCCTTTTCTCTCCTAGCTGGAGAGGCCCAACCTGCACACTGCCTTTGTGGCCCTCTACATCAACAGCAATCATCATTTGCACTTGTACCCACTTCTCCCTCCTCTACCATTTCCACCTTCCTAGCTCTGCCCCTGTGCCTCCATTTCTATGACAGCAATCTGTGCTGCCTGGAAGAGCTGTTTTGCAGAGTGGGATTAGGATACAGATGGATGATAGATGGGATGGAGGAAATATGTGCAGGCAGAAGGCTGCTCAGGTAGAGGGAAGGGATTGTGGGGTTTAGGGAAGGCAGCAAATTGGAAATGGAGCCCACGTACTCCAGGGAGTAAGAAAGGAATAAAGGGCATCGGGGCAGAAGTGGCAAGAGAAGTGGAGGAAAGGTGACAGACTCTATCACCTATCTGTCATCTCCTATAAATCTGAAAATCTCGCTGCCAACCTCTCTTGTTCACACACCTCCTGAAATCTACTATCCTTTCCATCTGACTGATGACACCCGAAGTGCCACTGATCCTTCTCACCCTCCCCTACTTTTCAGCCTTTGGAACTGCCTTTCTTGCCTTTTTCCACTGCTGCAGAAATCACTTTTCTTACCCAAAATGTGCTGGCAGCAGGAAAATTCTCTGAGGCTGAAAAACCTTGAGATGCTAGGGTTGTGACCTGATGCTTGGGAGCTTACCTCCCAGCTTTTCAGCTTTTTTTACACCAGCCTCACAGGAGTTAAGCTGTGCCTGCTCTCACACCTCTGCAAACAGCATCTCCCTCTTTGGTCCTACCACCAGCCACAGCTGAGACCTTTCTGTTGGGGTGAAAACAACTCCATGTCCTAAAAAGCCACATATTTTTGCCTTTTTTGTTTTTCTTCTGCTCCTTGTTCTGTAAATATCTTCTCTTTTTTGTTAAGTTTTTTGGTGGTTTTAGGGTTTTTTTGGACAATATTATTTTTTTGTCTTATCTCTAGATATAAGCTTGTCTCTTTGTCAGTCACCTTGGCTTAGCAGCAAACTAGTTAAATCTAAGTGCCCTCATCAGACTTGAAACTAGATTAGTGGTAGAGGACAGGAATTTGCACTTCCCAGGTAACATCTGACCCTATGCATTGTCTCAGGTAAAGAACACTGCTTTATTTATACAAGCTCATATTTTATAGCTTCTCTCCTACGTCAGAGGGAAAACTACTTTTGTTTCCAAAGAAATTCTTATATTCTTAGAACTTGAATATTCCATTTGGGCCACATAAATGTATGTTGGCCAGATGTTTAATATCCTTGTTTCAATGTGTTTTGCTGACATTAAAAGAATAATGAATATTCCTGCAGGACAGCTTGATGTAGATTAGGATACAACAAATGCATTTTGATTGTTGAACGTGCAGAAACAGCAGACACAAAAAAATGAATGAAATGTAAATTCTGTTCTTATTTTTCCTCTGTGCACTTCATATTTTATCCATAGACTTGAGTACAACATGCATTATAAGTTGACCAGCCACATACTGTAAAAACAAGGCAAATACACACCTCAAGCCCAGTCACAACGAATGCCACATCAATCACCCCATATAATGGGTTTATGGAATCTGCCCCTCCTAGCTGTACTCAGTGGATATCTTCAGCTGCCTTCCAGCAAGGCTTAATTTGGTGAGGTAAGTGACAATCTCAAGTGTTTATGTGCTCCACCTATTGAAAAGATGAGGGTTAAAAAAAATACTGATACTACAAGGGATCAAATTTTGCTGTAATTTATATATCTTAAAATTCTCCAGGAGTTACTGGGTGTGTGTTGGTGTACCTGAAAGCAGCATTAAGCCTACGATTTATGGAAGCAGTTTAGTGCAGCGATAAGCCTATCAGAGATTAACACACACACACAGAGTTTCTGCATTTTGTAAACTGCCATCAATCCCCCATACTGCCACCAGAGCAGATAATATCTTCTTGTCTGCAATAAAATACACTCTTTCTAAATCTGGTACCAGAGATATTTATTCCTTGCACAGCTCAACCATATGAATAAAGAAGTCAGAATGACTAGATCAAGTCCAACACAAATCTGTTGGTATGCAGCGTATTTTATGTCATACGATGCTATTCAAGTTTCATGCTCAAATATGACATGAGACAACATATTGGGAAGTTGGAATATGAAATCCTGGTTCTGCTCAAATCATGGTGGTCTACTTGTGTCACTGCTTCCAATAGAGTTTGTGCCTGGACAAGCCTCAGTTGTATCAGTGTATCAGTGCTGGTATCCTTTTACAGAGCATGGACTGCAGATGAAACTGGGAGGTGAACATCGGTGTACCTGAAATGTATTGTGCAGCTAGGCCTGGTCCCTAATGGTCTGTTATCCTCTAGCTACTCACCTCCCTCAGTCCTTAATGGCATTCCAAAAGTGAAGAAAATGGTCACAGTAATAGAGAGCAATAACCACCACCAAAAGCTGAGCTGTTGTCCTGTGTCAGGCAGCACTGCTTTTCACCAGAGGAAAGGGCACTCAGCTATAAAATCAGGAAACACTTTTAAATAAAATAGGAAAAAAAATAGCATTTTAAGGTAGGGATTAAAATGAGCCTGGGACTGGACCAGGTGGCATGATATGTGAGGTTTGTATGGCATCATTTGGGAGTTGAGAGATGTGAACTGGTTTTTCAGCAGTTCAAATGAGACAAACTTTTTCTCAACTTGTGCTCCCTCTCTGTTCTGCTGTGCCTCTTCTGGTTATCTTCTTTTATTGGCAACTAGTTCTTCTGAAGAACAGCTCCTCTTTTTTTCTAATAAGATATTGTAGTACACATTATAATAAAGACCTGATCTCTGGTATGACACAAAGATCATCCAGCAAATTATATAAAGGACAAATGGGTGAAGATAGAAGTCCCATCTCTGGAATGAGATATAGGGATCCAGTGTCATTAAAAGCTGATGTCACTAGAAGTCTCTTTAAGAAAAGCCTCTATTTTCTGAAGGTGGGATTTCTCTGTGTGGAAGTACGTAAACCTAGAAGACTCTAGTTACATCCTGCATTATGTAAGATTATGTAAAACCAGCAACAGGAGAGGCATCCATTCTGTGAAGCCCAGAGTCCTCTCTCTGACAGTGGCCAGCAGTGGTACCTTGCTAAGAGCAGAGAACAGGGCCAGCATATAGCAACCCCTGCCCTATATATTCTTCCAGTCTCCAGCAAGTTCTGGCTTAAGAACTCCCTGTACAATACAGCAGCAGAGCTGCATCAGGTAGCTTCTGAAGTTTGCTTCTTGCAGGATTGTACTGGATTAGTTCTGAAACTCACATGAAGTTCCAGCACCCATTAAATCCTGAGAAAAGGCACTCCAGAGCTTAACTGTGCATTACATAAAGGAGCTGTTTCTTCGCTCCACTTTGAACCTGCCACCTGCCTGCCTTGAACATGTGCTGTGTGATTCCAACACAGTATTTCTGGGCTCTCCTGCAAGCTGAGGCAGAGGAAATCATGTTTGCAGACTCAGCAGTGTTAGGTAGCACACAGCAGCATCAGAGAGCCACACAGGAGATGCTGTTATTTTCATACCGCTCCTCTTCGGCTTTCAAGAACCCAAAGATTCCTTGTCTTCTGGTCTAGCTTATTGACTGGATCTGGCTTTCTGGGTTTTATGGATGGATATATATGCTGGTGAGCCTCCCTGGCAAAAGGAATGGCCTGGCTATCCAAAAGGAATTAGAAAAGTCTGTTAGGATTTTTTTCTTTCCTCTGATTCACAGTCATGTTTCATTTCACCAGTGAAAAGCCCTGACGTGACACAGGAGGTTATTCAAGGCCATCCCATGGCAGTGCAGCTGAGTAAAAAGTATGGTTTACAACCCCACTAGCAGCTGAGCATGCTAAATACACAACACTCTTGCCAGCATGAAGAAAGCATGTGGCTCCAACAGCTATTTCACTGTAACGATGGAATAGATTTTTCAAGCTGTGCAAACTGTGTGGTGCAACCTCCTTCCTCCCTCTGAAATGCTCTGCAATGGGTGTAAAGTAACACAACAAGCACATTTAGAGCCATGGTAAAGTCCTTCCAATTTTATGATAAAGGCTGTTGGTATAAAGCCCCCCCCCCCCCCCCCCCCCCCCCCCCACATGATATGCTTTTTCAGACCCACATACTGTTTACTGCACAAGGGCAAATGCAAGCTTAGGTCTGCCAACACTGTGCCAGGTTTAAGAACATGAGAGCCTTGGGTTGTGCCCTCCCATGTCCTCTCATGCTCCTTGCCCCACCACAGGCAGTCCCCTGCAGGGATAAAACATCAGGCAATAGAAATATGAGCAAAAAATGTGCACCCATCCAGCATTACACCCTTACTGGGCTTTGTTTACTCTCTCCCAAAAGGATCTCTGTTCCTCTCTGAGAAAAATGAGGCCTCTTCCCTTCTTTTTCCTGAACATCACCAAAAGGGGAAACCACGCATGGTAGTAAAAAAGTGTCGTTAAAGCATACTAGAGGTTATAGCTGTTCTGGAATATTTGGGGAAATGTGTGAATATAGAACCAAAAATGGCATTCTACAGGTTTCAAATATCACACACAGAATTGCTGCACAGAGAGTGAGTGAAAGAGGGTTGTATATTTGATAGCTGAAATACTGCCAGTCTCTCCCCTGCCACGAAACATGTTCACGATGCCTAGACATAAAGTTCAGTGTTTCATTCCATCTCAATAGGGATTTTATGACTAAAGTGTCGAGGATAAGAAAAGACCAATTTGTAGTTTTATTGATCAGGCTAAAGGTCAGGGGCAGACGTGTAGGTCACGGTGCTTCCTCTGAACAGACACAGGGCCAAGCGCCTTCCTTCTGAAAGCTTAAGAATGGGGCAGGGAGGGGGAGCTTGCACTGATGAAACATCTTAGCTGAGATGTCAATCATGACCAAATTGGACAGGCTCAGAGATGGGAAGCCTCACAACAACCACAGCCTTGCCCCCATGCCTGCATTCTCTGGCAGAGGGGCCTGTATATGTGTTTGCAGAGCTGTGATGTGGTACATGGGCAAACACCAGGATGCCATTTAATATAATAAAAACATAATTCATGCTGACAAAGTTTATGAGATCAGGTTTCCCAGTCCTAGCTGAACCACATAAAGCATATACTGTCACTACAGGCATTTTGGCTGAAACAGTAGGGGCTTCTGCTTCATGGAGATAGCCTGGAAGGTATTTGTCACCATGGCCCACTCTGGGCTGGCTGCAATAGCAGAATAACACAAAACTACATTGATTTATTGTCGAGAATTTAGTTTAGACTTAAAATGCCATGAAGTGAAATGGTTTCCACAGCAATGTCAGTTTTTCTCCCCTACTTACATTAATTTTGTCCTCATTTGCCCCTGTGAATCACCACTGAAAGTGAGACTTGGTCTCTGTAGCATGTGTTGTTTCAGTGTTTCACATTACACCCTGTGTTATGCTTGCAGTGTAAAGCTGCTTATGGCTGAGACTGTGCCTGCTGTGCGCAGCTTTCATTAAAGATGGTTTATGCTGACTTTTTTTCCTGCTGCTTCTGAACAATGCCAAGAAGTCATCTTCATGCCTCTGGAAGGTCCCACGCCTGTCCTCCCTGCTTACCACACCAAGAGTAGCAATAGAAGAAGGCTTTCATGCTTTCCTACCATCTAGGATAGATATATGCAGGGCAGGCAAACATTATTGTAAGTGGCTTCATTTAGGTGTTGCTTTCCCTGACCTTATTTCTCCAGGTGTAGTCCATAAAAAGCAAAAAATGGGTTTGGTTTTATGGCAAATCCAATCTTTATATACAAAGTAGAAGGATTCCTAAGTCACAAGTGACAGGCCTAACACAGCTAAGCTCTTTGAAGAGGAAACCAAGAACTAAAACCTTCCCTTTTTGCTTCTTTTCCCCACATTACATTGAAGGTGAGCTAAGACTGAAAACAGGCAATGCTACAAGTCCCTGAAGATGTTTTATCATTGCATGTTCAAAACATCTCTTAGGCATTGGTACCATCATCCAGACTGTAAGATGGCTTGATTAATATCTCACCACTTCACTAAATTTGTAATGAAGGGAACAATAGTGGTCATTTCTTGCTATCTGATCCAGTCTTGTGTCAGGGAAGGTAGATGACAGCTGTGCCTGTGTACTAGAATCCATTTGAGCCCTGTTTTCTCTGAGTTTGGAATTAATAGAGCCAGTTAAAGGCCCTAAGAAGTATAAATTTAGGAATTAAGGTGTATCAGGTGTCTGATGGTCTAGCATACACACTTGCACATGCTGAACCAGAGAAAAGACCTACTTTCATTCACATCTTCTTATTCTAGATCTCAAATTGGCTGATTTTTTCTTTGCCTGTATCATCTTCATCCTGTTGGTTTTTGAACTCCAGAAAGAATCTGGTTTTAACACACACATACCTTCTAGAGATCTAATTCCTCACCCTTCTTTTCATGCTATTTTTATCTCTTTTACATGTTGATCAGCTGAGTAATGAAGTTCCATCTATGTTCTGGCAATTTTGAGACCTGAGTTCTCATGTCTTGAGGCAAACATTGGCATAGCTGGTTCCATACCTTGCTGCTACACAGCTTGGTGGCTTCTAGGTGCCTGGTGCTATCAGTCAGTTGGAACTTCTTCTGGCCACAGCAATTTCATGACTATGGTCATCAGCAAGAGTCACAAAAACATGGATGTCTTGTCTAAGAGCTCGTTCTAAAGAAAAAGGCGCAGTCATGTGATAACACAAAATCAAACAATGGCTACCTATATCTCAGTTGCAATATTTATGCCTGGCAGACTTAAGAGTCTGATGTAACTCTTAGCACTCATCTTCCCCTGATCCATATCTTTTCTCTGGAGCGTGGCGCTGGAGAACTCGTCTACCCTCCCATAACAAGGACTGAACAGCCTAGGCTCTGTGTGTATTCAAATTATAGCCTCGGTGCTCCATTAGCGTGCATTTCTATTACCTTCTCTACTTACATATTTGAATGTCTGCTAAATTGGTTGTTCTAGGAAAGGAGAAGAAAGGGTCATATTTACTTAGTGTAATAAGAAAATAGAAGAGGAACAGAAAATTGAGAGCTGCCAGCAACTTTACCCAGCATTTTGCAGCAGAGGGGGTTTGCATTTAACAGCCAAGCCTATTAGACCATATCAGATCTTCTAATTAGCCAAGAGTAGTCAGGGAGAGATGTTCCCTGAGTGAAACCAAACAGCAGCTACAGTGTCTGTGCTGTTTCATATCAGGGAGTGACCCATCAGTGTGAGGGTTTGGGAGGACAATATCAAAGGAGATCCTACACTGCAAATTGTTCAGACTATGGAGGAGATGGGGTAAGACGCAGAGATAATTAGAGAAAAAACATGAGGAAGAAAAGCTGGGGGACAGTGGGGATCACTTTGATTGAGAAGAGCAGGGACAATAAAGTAGCCTTATGTACACAGGCAAAATTTTAGTCTCAGAAACATCTTATTGGTATGGGAAAGGCTTCTTTTGATCTCTGATATATAATTGCTGGTTAAAACCAAAATGAAATATTACAGAGAAATTGGGCAGAAAGATTTCAGCAGCCGTATAATGAGGGACACGAGATCAGGATGAGATTTGGGAAAGCTGAAGATGAGGGCAGAAGATAGTTTTGGAGCTAGAAGAAAAGAGAGTTAGAAAAGAGAGTGGAATTTGAAATTGGGGGCCTACTAAAGGCAGAATAAATGTAAAGAGTCTCTCAGAGCTGAAACCGGAGGTAATGTTCTTCTAGCCAGGACAAGGGTGGTGAAAAAAAATGACATGTTTCACTATGGACAATTAGTCAACACAGCTGAATTTCCTGTTTTAAAACCTACTTTTAGGACATCCTTTGGCATATGTTTCCAGCACCAGGCCAACTCTCCAGGCTGGCACACAGATGAAAGCAAAGCCTGACCTGTTCCCTCAGGATCTGCTGTCACCTGCAGATTTTGCAAGGGCTTTTGGAACCTTTTCCTACTCATGCTGCACAGTACAACTCTTCCCCAGAGAGCTGTGAACAAATTTGCCTGTGTGGGCACATATGGGAACAGTGCAAAAGAATCTTCAGCGCAAAGAGGCTTGGGTGGGTTAGTGACAACTTTTGCCACAAAGAGGATGTGTTACAACCCCAAGTGAAAGCAACTTACACATTTCGGTCTGCATCTCAGGGTAGGTCAATGCCATCTCACATATAAAAAACCAAAGCCCAAACAACAAATATATGTAAGGTGTTTTGGGTTTTTTTTTCAGTGGATGAAGGACAATTTTGTCACCTGAGGACAAGCCTGGTTCATCTCCCCGGAGAAGGGAAGCCCTCACCAGAACATAAACCTGGGTAGGGGAGCCAGGGAGCCACAAGGGCTGGCAATTATTGCCAAGTGTTTGTTGCAGGGGCTATGGTAGCAATGTAACATTTCTGGTGAGTTTTTTATTTGAAAATCTTCTTGGAGGTAAACAGAGAGGAGAACAAAGCTCCATATTCCACTTCAGGGCCAGCAGATGACTCACCTACACTTCTATTTTAAAATCATAGAAGCCTTAACATTGGAAAAGATCTTCCAGATCAACAGGTTCAACCATTAACCCACCACCACCATGTTCCATGTTCCACAATAAACCATACTCCCAAGTGCCACATCCACAGATATTTTGAACACTCCAGGGATGGTCGTTTAACCACTTCCCTCAGCAGTTCCACTGTTCACAGTTCACTGTTCCAATGTTTGTCTATCCTTTCAGTCAATTTTTTTTCCTAATATCCAATCTAGACCACCCCTAGTGTGACTTGAGGCTATTTCCTCTTCTACCACTGGTTGCCTGGGAGAACAGGCCAGCCCCCACCTGGCTACAGCCTTCTTCAGGGACTTGTGGGGAGTGATAAGGTCCCCCTGAGCTTCCTTTTCTCCAGGCTCAACACCCCCAGCTCCCTCAGCCACTCTTCATAGGGTTTGTGCTCCAGACCCTTCCCCAGCTTCGTCGCCCGTCTCTGAGCACTCTCCAGCACCTCAATGTCCTTCCTGTAGTGAGGGGCGCAGAACTGGACACAGGACTCGAGGTGCCACATCACCAAAACGAGGGGACAATCCCTGCCCGACTCATGTTGGCCACGCTATCCAGGCCAGGATGCCGCTGGCCTCCGTGGCCACCTGGGCATTTTCAGGGCATGTCGCAGCCAGTACGCCTCCGCAGCGAGGGGACACGCCGGGACGCTTCCCGAGGAAGCAGACGGGCTCCCGGGGCCGGGCCGCGGCCGCCTCTGCCAGCGCCTTTCCCGGCGAGGCCGCGGCGGCCGGGGCGTAGCCGGCAGCTGCTCGGGGCCGGTTTCCATGGAGACGGCGGGGGGGCCCGGGCGGAGGGGACATGTCTGCGGGGACGTGCGGGGGGAGCCGTGGCTGCCAGGGGCGGCGGCCTTAACCCTTCGCTTGAGAGCCAGAGGCTTCCCCGCGGGCGCCGGAGGGAGCCCGGGGCGCTGGGGCGGCTCCGGCTCCGAGGGGCACGGGCCGGCGGGACGCAGCCCCTAAGGCAGGGCAGTGACGGGGAGCGCCGGGGAGGAAGGGGAGGATGAAGGGAGCGTGAGGGTACTGCTGTGCCCGGCTGTCGCTTCCATAGACACCTAGCCGGGTGACTGCTCAACACAACCACCCGCGGAGATCTCCCGCAGCAGGCTTAGGGAAGGCATCAGCCATTCTCCCCGTTAAATATTTAGCAGTTTAACCCAGCTGCATCCTCTGGTGGGAGCACCGATGGTGCCTGTGGTCACTCTCCAGTGCCGGGATACCGGGTGCGGGAATGTGGTGGCAGAGCTTGGAGCAGCGGGCAAAGCCCCAGGAGGGCTGCACAGGCAAAGGACACTGCCCGTGTGTGAGTACACCGGCCTGGGTTCCACACAGAAGAGAGTTGCACAGTTCAGGGTGATGGTTACCTACGGAAAAGTGCTTGTCACCATGGTGACCAAGCAATGCCGCATCTTCCTGGCAGCGGAAAGCAACAGTCCCAGAGTTTTGCTGTGTGAGACCGGTGGGTTAAATGCCGCTGGCTTCACCTTTTGAAGCCAGGGATCACAATCTGTGTTCAATTTGTGTGTATGGCTATGATGCAGATTGGTTGTAATCAGCCTGACGCCAGCTCAGTGACTATATGTATATAAGAAGGACACCAGGAATGTGTGCTGGTGTCCACTGCAGGCTGTGTCTTCCTAAAAGAACCACACAAAAGTGATAGCAGCAGCAGGGCACGAGGATGGAGGTGGCAAAGCTATTGTCTGTCTGGTACCTAAATCTCAGTTGGATCTGATGATTAAGATGTGTGGGTGTCATTGGAGCTGGGACTCACCAAGTTTTAGCTAAGGGCCTTCAGGACTACAAAACATTTATGTTCTAGGTAGTTATAAATGCATCAGTGTATATTTACATATCAGTTTAACATAAATCTGTTGAATGTTAAGCCAAAAGTATCTGATGAAACTTCTTTGGTTGGATGTTAGGTTTTTTAATTTGTTTGTGATGCATTCAATAACATATCTAGCTGTCCATCTTCAGGCATCCAAGAGCTTTCCTGGTATTTTGGAACTTCGGGGTTGTTTTTTTGTCTGTTTGGGTGTTTTGGTTTGTTTTTTTTTTTTGTTTTTTTTTGTTTTTTTTTTTTTTTTTTTTTT
>VZUI01055480.1:0-14188 GCA_013401135.1 Cettia cetti | reverse complement strand
TCTCCCCACAATCTCCAAATTCCAGGGAGTTCTCCCCACAATCTCCAAATTCCGGGGAATTCTCCCCACAATCTCCAAATTCCAGGGAATTCTCCCCACAATCTCCAAATTCCAGGGAATTCTCCCCACAATCTCCAAATTCCAGGGAGTTCTCCCCACAATCTCCAAATTCCAGGGAGTTCTCCCCACAATCTCCAAATTCCAAGGAATTCTCCCCACAATCTCCAAATTCCGGGGAGTTCCCCCCACAATCTCCAAATTCCGGGGAGTTCCCCCCAGAATATCCCAATTCCAGGGGTTCTCCCCAGGATTCCTCCTCCTTCCCAGCGTTTCCTAAGTAAAAAATAACTTCCAGGGTTGCTGTTTGCAGCAGCAATGGTGCTGCCTGCCCCTGGGAACGGGAGTGACCAGCTCCGGGCACTGGAATTCCCTGGAGAGGCTGGAGCAGCTGCCCCGAGCTCTCCTTCTCCACAGCCTGCAAAATGTAAGGCAAAAAAAAATCACAAATCTTTGGGGGGAAAAAAAGGTGCTTTTCAGTAAAATGGTTCCAAACCAATGGCCTCTCATCAGTGTGGGGACAGAGGGGACAAACGAGGCTGAAGGGGCACAAAGCAGCTCCCAGGGTGTCTTTCTTTAGGCGGATAAACCCTGCCAGAGGTGATCAGTGACACAAAATCCCTCGCTGAGGGCAGCTCCAAGCCCGGATAGAGGTGAGCATCTCCAGGGATCAGCAGCCGGTGGTGCTTTGCCGCTCCCGGGCAGGGACGATCCCGCATTTCCCGGGATGATGCGGGGATGTGAAGCTGCTTTTCCCAGCGCTGCCCTTGGAGGCAGCCAGGATTCGGTGGCACAGCCAAAGCCTCGAAGCGCGGCACAAGGGAGGGCTCTGCTGGAAGCAAACCGGAGCTACAGCATCGCGGATCTCTGTCCTGCTCCAAACCGGGTGAGCCCCGTGCATTTTACTCTAAAAAAGTGAGGTTTCAGCCACGTGTTTGGATTTTAAATCTCGTATCGCAAGATCTTACTACACTCCAATCTCCCAGGAAAGCAACAAGGGCAGAGAGGCTTTTGTTGAGATAATTTCCTAAATGGGGGCTGGAAAAGCTGCAGTGGAAGCACTCAGTCCCAATCCAGAGCTGCTCAGCCCTCTGGGGGCAGATAAGGCAGCCAGACAAGATAAGGAATGACAGCAGTGAGGAAACGTGCAGCCGCAGGGAAAGCATCAGAGCTGGGGTGCTCGCCCCAAAAGCAGCATTTCAGCCTCTTTACACCCACTTCAGAATTGGCACTTAGAAGTCTGAATGCAGCAAAAGCAAAGAAAGGCAAAGAGCTCATTATCCAGAACCCCAGAGGAATTGAAACCCACACTGACATTTCCCTGGAGGTGGAGTTTGATGCAGGCACAGCAGAGGCCCTGTCAGCTCCAGCAGCCCAGGAAACAACACAGGAGATAATGCCAGGCAGAGAGAAAGCAAATCCAGGAGGGGAGAGCAGCAGAAGAGAGCCAGTAAATCAGAGTGATGGTCAGACAGCTCTTTCCCACACTCCTGTTCCCAAACCCAGCAGGAGCTGCTCCCAGGCTGGTTCTCCATGGGCTGCAGAGCCCAGCAAGGCTCCTGGTGCAGAATTCCCACCTGAACCAGGTGTTTCATGGACTGCTTGGACAAAGGATTGGGAATCCCAGCAGGGAGGGCAGGAGCTGCTGCTGAGACCAGGAACTGCCACCCTCCCCTTACCCCACACCAATCCCTGCTCCCAGCTGCCCCCAAATCCTCACAGAGAGAGGAGAAGGGGCAGAAGAAAGAGCCCTGTTGTTTTGGGGTGGGTTTATTCTCCTGCAGGAAGAATAAACGAGATTATCCCAGCCCTAACCAGATGAAATCCCAGTGTACCAAAGGTGCAGGGAGATCCCATGAAAGACAAACAAACATCAAAGTAGTCAAACACTATTTTTTTTTTTTTAATGCAGATTTGCAAAACTCAAGCCAAGTGTTGAAAATTCAGGACATTTGATGAAAGCACATTTGGTCCTTCCTCTTCCAAGTTTCCCATCCCCAGTTAAATACTTCATGGATAAATAACAATTAAGCATACATGGCACTTTTAGTTAGGAGAACCTGATATTGCACATGATACCAAGGAATACAAGAGTCTATTTCAGCAAGTGATTCCAGCACTGTTATCAGTTCCATTTTGATGCCATTGACTTGAACAAAAGCTCTCATTTTAGTGCACAACAGGTGCCCTGTCCTGACAGAGTAAAAACGTTTCCAGGCAGTTTTAAAACAAAGAGGAAGAAAAATTGGCTCCTGAAGGAACAGAGTCTTTTATCACCAGCCTCCATGAGGATAAAGAACATTTCTATGGAAAGATGATTGTCACATCACCAGACAACAGAAATTCCAAAGCAATTCCCCAGGGAAGCCGACCATGTTTGGCTGGAAGGCTGCAATTCCTGCCTGGGCTGCTCCCATTCTCAGCCACCTTTCACTATTCCTGGCAATCACAAGGAAAACACAATGGCAAAACAGTTCTGCAACTTCCTCACAGTCGTAGAATTCTCTCTGGAAAGCTCTGGAATGGATTCTGTGCCAGCCCTGGGCTGGGACCCTCCCCTGGGTTCAGAAGGCACAAACACAGAGAGCAGGCAGTGTCACATGCAGGAGCTGAACTGGGAGCCAGGGACAGACTGGGCCAGGAGAAGCCACCCCTGCCCTTAGGGGTCCTGTCCCTGCTGGCACTGCCACCCCGAGTGACACTGCCACTGTGGGATGCTGGGCTGGGCTCCCACCCCACCACTGCTCACCCCAGAGCTGCTGAGCCCTCTGGCCTGGCTGCCCTGGGGGGGCACCAGTGTCCCCTGCCTGTCCCTCCTCCTGGAAGCACAGCCCGACCCTCTCTGCACCACAACTCCTTCAATTCCTGCTCTCCCCTGAGACAGACAGCTCAGACACTCCAGTAACACCAAAGCCAATCCTACAGGAGCTGGAATCAGCACCTGCCTCAAACACCAAGGCAACCCATCCTACTGCAATATTCTGGGAAATTTTAACTTATTTCCCTCTCCCCCCTCCAACCCTTCACCCCTCCAAACACATATAATAAACTAAGAAGACTTGATGATTTTTTTTTTTTTTTTTTGCCTGAATACAAGATTCAACTATCCTGGAATAGAAGATTCTACAACAAAGTCCCTGAGATACATCTGTACATTAAAAGATTCCAACAATAACCTCTCCAGCAAAAACTTCATATTTATTAGAAATGTTTTGAGTTGCAACACATGGTTTATGAAAACCAATGTTGTTGTAAGAAGGTGAAAATACAGCAGATCAAGTTGCCCTCGTATTTATGCCTCAATTTGAAAGTCATTAACCCAAAAATAACATTCTACTACTTCAACTGTAGTCAAAAGTTACAAGTATATAAGCAATGGGGAACCACTAGAAAAAAACCCCAACTTGTTATATTTAAAATAGTTGTTTTGGCCTCAATAGTTTGTTGTCATCCCTCAAGCCCTTAACTGCTTTCTTCCTGAAAGCTCATAGATATTCCTCCAGCATCTTAAACAAACAAACAAACATCTCTTTTTAAGTGACTTTGGGTTCCACTGTACTTTGCAACCAGCTTGTCAAAAATACTTTTCCATCTTCCCAAGGAAGCTCAGTTTTCCCTGCTAGTGAAGAGAACTTAAGGCACTAACACATGAATCCTGTCAGGAATGTGAAATCGTTTGTTCTTCATGCACTGTGACACCAGTTCTTAGCAGCATCTCTCCTGAAAAGGCACTAAAACATGGCAAACAAGGAAACTTTGGGAACTTCTGCCTCAGTGGCTTTGCAATTCCCCCTTCCCTTCCAAAAAGGCACCTGGATTGGTTTGATCACTGGTTTCTGCAGCTCTCACAACCCTGCAGGTTCTATCAGCTGTGAGATGAGGGATGTCAGACTCCACCAACAGCTCTTACAGCACCAGGAGTTCTCTTCCCAAGAGTACATAGAGCAGATTTGTTTCAGCAAACCCAGTGGGTTCCTACCTGAGTAGACCTTAAGGTTGTGTATTGCTTGTCAGAAAAATTCAATAATTCAACTTGGTGTAAGAAATTGCACTTCCCCACTCCTTCCCCAAGCCCCGAGATCATTTCAAATTAAATACCAGACCCTGCTCCAGAGGGACATTTGTAACACAGCCACAAAGAGGTAGCTCAGTGGCACAGGCCAATTTGCCTTCTGGTTCTTTTGAAATGTATTCAGCCTTCATTTGCAACAACATTTTTCAGAGGAAGTCTGGAAAGGAGAGCTGTCAGTTCAGGTGGCACAGGAGGTTGGCGCAGCTGGCAGCACTGAGCTCCATCTCCTTTGTGGCTGAGCACAGGGGGCACCTGGGGGGCTCAGCCTGTGCAGGGAGCAGCTGGAGGGGGAGGAATGTCTGCAGAGGAACCCCAAGCTCCTCTCAAGTGTCCCTGCAGAGCCCCTCAGATCAGTCCCACCATCCTGTCGATCTGTCTCATGTAGTTGCTCTTCAGGGGCAGCAGGTACCTCCTCTCATCAGGGACTCTGTTACACTGTGGAGAAAATGTAAATCTTTTTAAAAACTCAGATTCAAGCCCAGACAGGCCCATCCCCTCTGCAAGCCTTTCAGATCCTCCCAGTACAGAAAATTGTACAATATCACTTTTTACTCCAACTTTCCCTGGTTCTCTGCAGACTTCCAGCACAAATCCCATAAATGAGCAGCAAGTGTTCCCTCAGTGCAGGCTGCAGCTTCCAAACACACAGCACAGCTTGTTGTGCAACTGAGATTTCCTTCACTATGACAACTGTGAATGTTTAAAATAATGCTCTTTTTCTGGAGCTTTGTGGGGAGGAGGGAAGGAACCACACCAGAACCTACCAGCAGAGATTTAAAAAAGTTGTCCTTAACTGCTCTAGTGGCAGGTGTCCCTGCCCATGGGGTGGGAGGAGAGATCTCTAAGGTCCTTTCAACTCAAACCATCCTGTGATGCAAACCAGATCTGTTCTGGTTGGTGATGGGCACTGGAGCCACAGCTCTGGGCTCAGATGAGGCCTGGCTAAGAAAGGTCCCCTCTACATCCCCCAAAACCACACTGAGGAAGGCAAAGCTTGGTTTAGAGGACCCTCTGCTTCTCCCTTTGCCCCTGACAGCAACACTGGAGGGTTCTAAGGGCAGAGAAAAGGGGAAGGGAAAAATAATTGGAAGTAAATTGACAAAGAATAAAAAAAATTGCTGCAAAATACTCGAAAGGGGACAGGTTCCACCTTCACCAGAATCCCTGACACGATCCCACAGACGCTGCTGCAGGAAGTGCTTTTCAGGGAGCGTCTCAGGTGTTTACCAGGTAAAGGAAACCCCCTCAGCAGCACCCCCAGAGGGCTCTGCTTGTCCTGCCTGCCCCCTCTGCAGCCCTGCAGGAGCAGCTGCTGCTCTCCTTACGTTGGAGCTGAAGTTGGCAGCCTTGAGCTCGGCGTGCTTGGCCCCGGGGGCGCCGCTCCCCGCCCCGGGGAGGATGTCCTCCCACAGAGAGCTCCGGAAACGCCCGTCCACTGACACGATGTGGCCCTCAGTAGTAAACATGAACTTATTCCCAGATTTATGCACTGGATTCTCTTCATCAAACAGCTGAGGGAGAGAAGGGAGAGACAGTCACTGCAGGTGTGCCACTTCATCCATCTCCCAGTAACCAGGAGCTGCAAACAGGTACTCAGGCTTGGAAGGATCACACAAAAATACCTTTTAGTGCTAAATAATGGAAATGGAAATAAATAGTCTGAATGCAAGGGATGGCCCTGAGCAGGTAGAAGAGGAGAGCAGAAGAAAAACTTCTCACACGACTTAAAGTGCCCTTATTTCTCTAAGCTGCTCTGTGAGGCATTTCTAGGCTGGCATCCACTCAGTCACAGATTCATTTGGTTTTCTGCACTAAAGGAGATTGAGAACAGGGGCTTAGGCAATGTCAGCCCAAAAGCTTTCTCCTGTGAGTGCCAAAGCCCAGCAGGGAGAAAGCAGAGGCTGCTGCAGGCAGGAGGGCTGCAAGCAGCAGTTAGCTCAGAGCTGAGCAGCAGCCCCCTCTCCTTTCCAGCCTCTTCCCAAAGATGTGCAGCTCTCCTGCTTCAGGAACCTCTCCTGGGCAGCTGCCCCACCTCAGAGCCTGGGGTGAGGTCAAAGAACAGGAGCTCAGCCTGAGTCACCCCAGAGCCCAGCAGGTTGTCATTAATGATGCCCAGCCCAACCCAGTTTCTAATTAATAATTAATAGCCTCCTGCCCCCTCCTCTGCCATTTTTGTGCACAGCGGGTTGGCAGTGAGGAACACTCACGTACCAGGTACAAATATTTACAGGTTTCACTGAGGAAGAAGCTCTCCATCCGATCCTCCTTGGTCTTCTCCACCACGTGGTGCAACGTGGCATAGCCACACCTGCAACATTGGACACGGGCTTGGGCTCAGTCCCAGCTCTCAAAGTGCTCTCCAGACATTCCTTCAGCTCAGAGCACTCCACTGCCAGGGGCCAAGCTCAAATGGAACAGCTGTGCCCTGCAAGCACCCCCTGGTTACCGATTCTGGGGTGTGGGGGGTCTGTGATCACCTGAACCCCACTCAACAGCAAGGTCTGACCTGGCCAATCCTTACACGTTTGTCTAGAAAATGAGTCAATTAATAGTAAGGAATAAAAATTCATTGTCTTCCCCCTGAGCCTTGCAAGAAGTTCAAACTGAAGTCAGCATTCAGTGCTGCTGTCTTGAACTGGAAGCTGACATCCAACAGCATCTGGCTTAGAGGCCATCCCTCAGCTCAGCTAAACACCAAGAGGTGAGGAATAACCTTGCAGGGTGCCTAGGAAAAATCCCAACTGCTATTTGCAGCAGTTCTTAGCAGCTGATCATCAACAATGCATTTTGAAAGGCAGTGATAAAATTCCAAAGGTATAAAGTTGCCACTGGACTATAATTTCATTTTCAGATGGGAAAGAAAGAAGTGCTCAATAAATAAAACATCACTTGTGGCTTTCAAGGAGGGCTGGGTTTTCTGGTTTACCTACATGTGGCAGACTGGATTCTATGAAATATTTGTATAATAAAATGTAGGTATATAGCACTGAGAGAAGAAAAGAACATTGAAGACTGACTTTGCTTTTGTATATTTTTCCAAACTCTGCAGAATATCCATTCCCACATGAAGGTAAAACGGGTTCTTTGTGGCCTAAATAAGGAAGACAGACAAGAGTTAGAGTCAGCAATTTTGAAATCTTGTAAAAATAACACAACAAAGGCCTATTGGCACCAGAGTCTTGTGCATCACAGCAAACTTATCTTTATAGGAGCATGACTTGGATTAGCCAGTGCAAGCTTCTCACATTTGATTTAGTGCAAATCCTACAAAACCTGCAGTAAATCCAAACTCTCTGGTCCCTTCCTTTTAGGCAGACAGTTATTTTAGTTTATTGTGTCTGTGCCTGGACAGTATTGCAAGGAAAGCTGTTACATTTACTTTCAACAACTTTGGTTCAGCAGTCACAGGTCTCTGCCTTGTAAAAATCTGCCAGCAGCTTTTAGAAAAGGTTGTTGAGTGTTGTTTTTTTGCCTCCCTTAAAAAAAAAGGCTCTTTTTGAAGCAAACAGCAGAGCAACAAGATTGCACAACACTGCAGTGCCTGCCCAGAGACCTCCACGTGACAACAGGCAGCTGCAGGGCTGCCAAACCTCAGCTGGCCAGAGGTCAGGGGGAAAAGTGACTTTCTGCACAACAGCATTTTGGCCAGGCCCCAGAGCAGGCCCATACCTGATACAGGAGATATGTGGACTCCACCAGCTCCGGCCTGAGCGGGTAAAAGGGAACATCTGGGGCCTGCAGCTGCCAGTTGTACCTCTCTGGGAGGGCCCCATAGCGTTTCCAGATGGCATAATAGAAGGCATGGAGACAAATGGCATCTTCCACGTCTCCTATCAACACCTGGGCACGAGAGCAGCCAGAGACACACACACTCAGTGCTGCAAGGCAGCAGAGAGGAGAACGTGGCATCTAATGCAACTCATCTCCCATAAAACAGACAGGAAAGAACCCCCAGGAAGTACTAATGTGTTCATTCTTTGCAGAAAAAGCTTTAGCAGAGCCTCACAGCACAGAATACAAATGCTGAGGTTAAAAGAGGGAAGTTGAAAGTCTCTCAGATCTAGCAGAGCAGGCCAGGCCTCCCCAAATTGTTGTGTTAATGCAGAGCTCTTATCAGAGCAGCCAGGTGCAAACCCACAGATGGGAGCTCAGCTCAGCACAGACCCCTTCCCTGTCCAGGATTAGGATGGGCTCTCTGCTTGGCCTTTCCCAGAAGGAAAGCTTACCTGCAGTCCAGGGAAGAAGGCCTGCAGAGAGTCAATCCAGGTGTTCATCAGCTGGCCCGTGTACATGTTGACGTTGACGTAGAGGGGAGGGTCACCCTCTCCTTCATTGCAGGCCTCCCGACTGCCAGGGAACAACAGCAACAGGGAAATGCCTCTGCTTGAGCAGAGCCCAGCACAGCCACCAGCAAAGGCAGGCAGCCAGGGCTGGGCTGGGCTCAGGGGAAAGGAGCCCAGGCATCAGTCATGCTCTCAGAGAAGGGAATTCATAAAGGGATGCATCCTGCCTTAGAGCTCTGCCAGCAGGATCTCTACCAACAAGTCATGCTAGGCAAGATCAGGCTTTCAGAAAAACAAAGCAGCCAATTTAATACATTTCTTTTGAACTGCCAGACTTTTCTCAGCCTTAACATTTATAAATGGGGCAGGAACCAGTTTGGCTTCTCTGCACCCCCATCAGCTGCTAGGAATGAGGAGAATACCATGGAAATGAAAGTTTGCTTCCTACAGCAGCAAGGAGAACAGATTTTCTAGAGAATGACACAAAGCACTATAAAGAGATGTGTTTCAGATCTCGCTGGAGCATTCACTGCTCAAGGAAGTGCTGCTGCCATGAATCACATACCCTCTCCTCAGGTGGTTCTGAATGTTCTGATAAGCAGCATTGAACATCTCCAGGTCCTCCTTTTCCCCAAAGAGGATGTAGGACTTCAGCAGGTACTCATAGAAGGAATCTGACCCTGCTCCCAGTCCACTCTGCTTCCCAACCCAGTGACCAGTCTGGATATTCACAACATTTCCTAGCAGAACAAACAAAAAAGTTTAGTCTGAGGTTGCTGAGTATATCAGAGAAAAACAATGCAGTCAAGGCTTGGGAATATTGCACGTTCAGAAATTCCCAAGGAGGAAGGATGGAAGATTAACAGCAGATGAAGTGTTACAATGGTGGATTCATCTGAGGAACACCCACACACGTGCAGTCATTTTCAGTACTTTTAGTCATCTGCCAATCTGAATTAAATTCATGGGGACATAAATCAGGGCCTTCAGTTCCATTCCCCAGTTTTGTGAAAAATTCCATCTGAAAACCTGTGCCCTAAGGAGTCTTTCAGAGACTCAGCTTTTCTTAGGAAACCCCAAAGTGCCATTTGTTGAACACAGCCCCTGGGTACACCAGGAGAACGAGACTGAACAGCTCCAGAGGGAGCAGGAGGACAAAGGTGAGGACACACGAGGGAAGCGTGGCCTGGTGGCACAGCCTGAGGCAGGCTAACACAGCAGCACCCAGACATTACCCAGCAGTCCAGTGTTATTGCTCCTCAGGCTCCACAGGGCCTTCACAGCTCTCCTGGCCACCCACTCGAAGGTGGAATCACCAAGCAGCCTGCTGAGGATCCCAAACTCCACCAGCAAGGATCCAGCTCCTGCTGTGCAGGTCTCGTTGTGGCTGTCTGGAGGAACCCCCTTCTTCAGGTTCACCTGTGAACAGGGACAGTGCCAACAGGGCAGGCAGGCTGCACCCAGCCAGCTGCGCTCACAGCTGCACCCCCACCCTGAGGAACAAGCCTTTCTGGGAGTTTTTGCAGGATGAGCAGCAGGGAGTGTGCACACAGACACAAAACCAGCACACTGCTGCTCGGAAAGCTCTCCTGTAGAATTCCTGACATTCTTCTTCCAGCTTTACAGCATCATGCTTAGAGTGGGCAAGCTTCATTTTTCTCTTCTATTTGCTAATCCTTGCAAACTTCACTCCACTTTTTCATCCTTTCCACTAAACATTCAGGCTTTTCCTGCTTTGCTGCCCCTCAGTTTGTGCTGTTGAAACCAAGAACTTCCTCAGTGGATGCTCCTCCCCTTCCCCATGGAACACGACGCTGAAGGGAAGTTACACCATCCTCAGCTGCTTTACCAGGCCCCGAACAGAAGTGAAAATTCACATTTCCACAGCCTGGCAGGTCTGTAGCAGATAGTGCTGCTGTCTCCAGAAATTAAGAGAAGCCAGGCAAGTGCTAATTATAATTTTGCAGTTTAGGATTGTTCCAGTTGTAGTGACATCCTTCTCCTTGCCAATGCATCTGCTTAAAACGAGAGGCTGCAGCATCCAAGAATCCCAGAGTATCGAGTACCCACTGAGCAGTCTTCAGGAAAATTATAAATTCCAAGCTCAGTATGGTAAATATTTCAGAAGAGATTTATTCTAATATAATTGCTTCAGTAGCAACTCACCAACAGTCACTTTCCTCAGCTATTTGCCTTTACAGTATTCCTTGTTAATGACAGTATTGTTTGCTGCTGTGTGACACAGGGCAGGGAGTGCTCCAGCCAAAGAGCACGGCAACAAATGACTCCTGACCCACAGGGAACAACAAACACAGTGAAAAATCAGCCCAGGGAGGCAGAAGGAGCAGCTTGCATTACCCACCTCACCAGAAGCTAGGGCAGTGTCCCCTGTGGCACCTAGAGCAGGCTCAATATTTGAGCTGCAGGATGTGGAGCTCTGCCTGGAGCCCGTTTCCCCAGGGCTGCTGTGCCCACTCACCCGAGGATAGGGAATGCCAGTTTTGGTGTTCTCAAAGGCTGGCAGCAGCCTCACTGCCAGGTCATGAGCCAGGTGCAGCAGCTCATTGTCATAATCCTTAATGCTCATGTCACCAAAGGGCTGCTTGGTGTCTGTAATTATGATGTGGGCAGACAGCAGGCTTCCCAAAACCCTGTGGGAAAAGGAGAATTCAGGTTTTCAGTCTGTTCTGAACCTCATTCTTCACCTAAACACTTTACTGGTGTCACATCTGACAGAATTACTACTTTGTGCTCCTTACAGGCACCACACAAAATGATCTGGTTTTCCCCCACCAGTAGTGAACACACGTAGAAGTCATGCTGTTGTCAGCCACAGCATCCCAAAACCTGGTCCTGCAAAATTTACCTAAGCCAGGAATTCCTGTAACAAGTGTGCTTAGGAGTGAAGATCTCCTTGTCCCTGCAGATGGCTGGAAGGCTGTTACATTTGTACTCAGAAAAAAGAATGCCTAGCCAAGTGAAGCAGGAATAAACACTGCTTGAGACACTCAGAAAATGAAACCCTTTAAAATCAGACAGTATCTAAACCCATTTCCAAGACAGAAGAGTGTTTTTCATCTAAAATGAAAGTGCAAGTGAGCAGAAGTCAATGAAACAAAAACAAACCAGGGAAAAGCTGTCCCAGGGTTGTTTGCTGGGCACAGATCTGAATCTCTGCTGCAAGAGTGACAAGAGAAAAGCAGAGTCTGCAAGCACAGAGCCAGCCAGTGTCTCACTGCTCCAGGTCACATGGGACTGATTAAAATTGTTTCCAGTATGAAAGGATGGAGCATTTTCATAGAAGATTAAGAAAGGGCATTTTCATAGAAGATTAAGAAAGGGCTTACTTGAAGAATGATTTAGGGAATAAAGCCTGCCCAAGACCTCCTAATCAATGATTTCACTTTGAATTTCACACACCAAGTCTTTAACCTTGTTACTGCTTTCAAGACAGAAACTCAGCACCACGTACCTGATTGTTGCCTCAAACACTTGGACTGTGGAGTCTTTGTCAAACGAAACTGTGTCAATCACCAACTTCACTGCCTTCTGGAATTCTGAGGAGTTTCCCATTACCTTTTAGAGAAAAACAAAGCTAGTTTGTATGATTGTTGCTTCAGAAGAGGGTTGGGGAAGAGAATGGCAAGCTCACATCTAGGGCCAGCAGTCAGATTTAGCACGCTGAGTGTTCAAACTGCCTGAACTATCAGCTCAAGAGTCAAGTTTAGCTTAAAACATAAAGCAGCTTGCAGAACAATGAAGTCTGATTTAATGTTTGTTTGACCAAAGGCCAGTCCAACCTTTCAGGTTCCTGACCCAACACTGCACATCCAGAGTTCCCTTGTGCCTGCTTCCTACAGGGCTAGCCTAGGACGTGACCTCCACTGCATCCACTGCAGATGGAAATTCAGCCTGAGCTTTAGGGGAGCAGGAATGTGAAAGGAAAACACAGGTTCCTGCTTGCCTGAGCTGATGAAAAAGCTGGGACATACCTACATTTTTAACCAAAGCACCAGCACAGATCCAAACTACTCTGTCAACAAACCCCAACATTTCCCTCACTTCTGCTTTCAGTGCTGCTCAGAGCTGCCCTGCTGAAGCAGCTCCTCACCACGCTGAAGTGCCAGGGCAGAATGGGAAGGGGTTTATACCCCAAAGAGCCCAAACCCCCTTCTGCAGAGGAGACACACATCCCCCGTGGCTCCAGCACATCAGGGAACCCTGGCACTTCAGAGGGCACAAAACCTGCCCTGGCTGCTCAGATGAGAATAGAGAAACCTACTGAGGTCTCTGTAAATGCCCAAGCAGGGAGCTCTCTTCATGACTCCACACCCTGGTGCTAACACAAAAATCAGCTGCTCCTCACATTATCTTCCAGCTTTATCAGGAATGCAGGTGAGAAGCAGCTTTATGGGTTTGCCCCTCCTTCCTTTCAGCACTCTTCACACAGATCCCTGTGTCAGTCAGGCCTCTCTGCCAAGTGAAACAACCAGAGCTCTTCCAGCTATTGTGCTCACAGTGAACCCTCCTCCTGACAGACCTCTCACAGCAGCTCCAGCTCAAATCCACCCTTCCTGAGCACCAGAGTGATGGCATATCCCAAAGAGATCTCATCTGAACCTCGGGGAGGAGCTCCAAAATTTCCCCTGCCTCTTCTGGAAATCTCTGCTGACATCCCCAACTACTCTCATTCTGTTACCCCATGTGACACTGCTGGTTCATGATCCAGCTGTTAGCTCACATCCAGCTGTTAGCACCAACTGGGCAAGCCTTGGGGAGCACCCCCAGCCAGGGCAGGTCCCAGGGGGACAAGGGCAGGTCCCAGTGTGACCAGGGCAGGTCCCAGTGTGACCAGGGCAGGTCCCAGGGGGACAAGGGCAGTGTCCCCACGCCAAGGACTCACCGCCAGAGTGTCCAGCGCGTCGATCAGCGTCAGGGAGTAGTTCCCCAGCACATCATTGATGTTCAGGTTGGAGCTGGAAGGGCAGAATCAGAATTGTTAATGCTGGAAGTGATCTGTGCAGATCCAGGCAGGGTCACCTGGAGCAGGTGACACAGGAATGTGTCCAGGTGAGTTTGGAATGTCTCCAAAGGGGGAGGCTCCACAACTCCTTGGGCAGCTGTTCCACAGCTCTGCCCCACTATGGAAAGAAATTCCTTTAGAGAAATATGGAGAGGGACTGGAGTGACAGGACAAGAGGAAATGGCTTCAAACTTAAGGGGAATAGATTTACATTGGATATTAACAGGAAGTTCTTCCCGTGAGGGTGGGCAGGCCCTGGCACAGGTGCCCAGAGCAGCTGTGGCTGCCCCTGGATCCCTGGCAGTGCCCCAGGCCAGGCTGGGCACTGGGGCTGGAGCAGCCTGGGGCAGTGCAGGTGACCCTGCCAGGGCAGGGGTGGCACTGGGGGGGCTTTAAAGCCCCTTCCCACCCAAAGCACTCCACGGCTCATACAGAGGTGGAACTCGTTGTATTTCAGCTTATGGCCATTACCAACTGCCCCGTGGCTGGGCCCAGCCTGAGCCCCAGGGAGAAACACCCGGACCGATGCCAGCCCCGCGCCCGTGCCCACCCGGCCCCAGCAGCCGTTCCCCGGTCCCCAGCAGCCGTTCCCCGGCCCCAGCAGCCGCTCCCCGGCCCCAGCAGCCCTTCCTCGGTCCCCAGCAGCCGTTCCCCGGCCCCAGCAGCCGTTCCCCGGCCCCAGCAGCCGTTCCCCGGCCCCAGCAGCCGTTCCCCGGCCCCAGCAGCCGTTCCCCGGCCCCAGCAGCCGTTCCC
>VZUI01055476.1:0-23074 GCA_013401135.1 Cettia cetti | reverse complement strand
TATAATATAATATAATAATATTATATTAATAATATTATATATTATATATTATATATTATATGTTATTTCTCATACATATATATTATATATTATAATATAATATTAAGTGTAATATAATACTTATCTATATAATTTTTACCTATATAACGCAGATACCTACACCAAAAAATATTGTTTTATCCCTACTGATGTAATTTCCTGAGGATTGAGAAGTCTGGAAAGATTGCTTAGACTGAATGTTCTGATAATCTCACCTTAATGATTTTATTATTCTGTGATTCCAAAAGAACACATGTGTGAACAGGAATGTTTTAAGGCCACGTGAAACAACAGCTGGAAATAAGAGGCAGATAAAAATGTCTTAAAAGAACGTTGACATATATCTGAAGAAAATGATGCTAAGATGGGGAGAAAAGGAAGGATCTACAAGAGCTTGTCTCATTCCAGCTGGCAACAATCACATCAACCAGGAGATTTATAGGATGAAAAAACCCATAAGTTGAAATTTCAGGAAGGTAGGGGAGGGATTTTTCCATTATTTACCAAATGAGAGGGAAAAGATGTTCCAGGGCTACATTGCCTGTATGAATATTCTGCACATATCTTCTCGGGCAGGGATAATCTTCAAGGAGCTGGTGGGATTCTGTTCCCATCTGAAGAGCCACATTATCATGACTTTGCATGGTTGGCTGACAGCACAGAGCTCAGGAAATGACTCTCCCAGCCTGGCTCCATCCCATTCCAGTTCCTTCCAACCACATCCCATGGAAGAGCTGCCCTGACAACACACACACCAATGACAAAATCTATGCCAGCAAAATTTAATGTAGGAAAAGAGAAGGGCAAAGAACCAAAAGGAAAGGAAACCTATCATTATATTTTCAATGCAGAGGCAAAAACTGAAATCACCTGAAGCAAGGTAAAACTGCTTGAACTGAAAAATTAGAAATACAAGTTTCTCTTTTAATTCTGAAAGGCTAAAATGTCTCACCACATACCTATTTGCATGAGGAAATTTAAGTTCAAGGAGATGTTTTGGATAAATTAAAAAAAGACTAAAAGCTGCGTTCCTTTAAAGGTACTACCCCAACTTGTTGCAATTAGTTTAAATCAATTCAGAAAGTGTTTGAAACACACCAAAATAGTTTTTAACAGAAATATACTAAATATGGGGGAGGGAAGGGTTTGAACTTGAAGGAAGGATTTTTCTCCTTGTTGCACTGGATTAACTGATCATTTCTTAAAACATCTCTAAGGCTTCTAAATCTATTAGTTCAACCTTGTTAATTTTTTTAAGTGTGAAAGCTTTAAAATTTCAACCAACAAAGCATACCATTGGGGGTTTTTTTATCACCTTCCCAATTACTATTTGATAATGGGCTGTGAAACCACTTTTTGAAGAGAGCCCAGCCAGTGTCAGTGACTTTGGGAACCTGCATTAAAGGCAGCACTGTTCTGCTCTTTACAAATGGCAGTTTCCCCAAGCCAGCCACGGGGTGTGTGTGCTGTACCATCATCATGGGAAGTATTTTGTTTATTGAAAACCCACTCTCTGTGAGCCACTAAGCCAAGTAAAATTCTGTGTTTAAGAGCACTCTGCACATTGGGCCCTGAGAAAGGACTGCTGCAGTCACGTATTCAAACACTGCATTGCAAACAGCTGAAAATCAGACTCTTAAATATTCTCTTTTCAAATCACCTAAGAACACCTTATGGAGACTGGTTTGTTCAGACATTTGGTGTCACTGTTAGAGGCACCTCTGGCCCTGCACAGCTCCCTGCCAGGAGGGGACAGCCAGGGGGGTCGGGAACAGGGACAGGAGCAGAGGGAACGGCCTCAGGCTGGGCCAGGGCAGGCTCAGCTGGGACAGCAGCAGGAATTTCCCCATGGAAAGGGGGCTCAGGGCTTGGCAGGGGCTGCCCAGGGAGGTGTTGGAGTCCCCATCCCTGGAGGTGTCCCAGGAAGGGCTGGGGGTGGCACTCAGAGCTCTGGGCTGGGGACACGGTGGGGATCAGGCACAGCTGGGGCTCCGTGCTCCTGGAAGGGCTTTTCCAACCCCAGGGGCCCTGTGCAGCAGGGTCCTGTGCAGTATCTTCCTCAGGCACAGCAGGGAAGATAGAGAGCAAAGAGCCTGTCCTGGGATGTCCCAGCTTCCAAAGGATCCAGAGCTGGTCCAGCTGAGAGGGACACAGACCCTGCCGTCCTTCTGAGCCCCACCATCCTCCCCAGAAGCATCAGCAGGGCAGTAGGATGGAGAGGGAGCTGTCATGGACATGGTCTTTCTGAAGAAGTGGGACAGACTAACCAGGTTTTTCTGTGGATTGATGGAGAGCTGGGAAAAACAGGACAACTGTTTTTATCTCTCCACTATATTGTCCTCCCTAAAAATAAAAAATAATAACTAAAGAAAAAACCAAACAGGAACTACACTAGAGTACCTTAAAATAAAACCCGTACAACAATCCACATATCATCTTGGATGATCCTTTTGCTTCCACAAGGATAAACCTGAGCATTGTTTCCCTTTTGGCAGGAAAGGACCCTTTTAGGCCGCCCTAACAGACACGTGTCACTGCTCAACAGCTGGATTTTCTTACCATATAAAATCATCCTACCAAATACCAAGCAGGCCAAGTTTTCCCTGGCTCTTAAAAATCAGCCTCAACATGAAAAAAGATACCAAACTTCTCACCAACACTAAATCAGCACTCCACAGGCCAAACCATAAATGTATTCAACCAAGTCAGCCTTAGAAACTTTTCATTTAGCTCTACAAAGATAACACTAGATCAGCATTTTCATTAAAAAGAAATGTCATGGCTCATTCCTTTCTGTGATTGAAGAGGAAGCAGAAACATCTTCCAAAACTCAGGAGAGAAACATATGCTGCAATAAAAAATAAATAAAACTGTGGTTGTTGTTCCATTAAATATTTCAGTCCATGATTATAATTACTTCCTGATTGGGAAGAATTCTCATGTTAAAAGCCCCATGCAACGACAGCTCAAGTAGAGCTCCAAAAAAAGCCATGGCAGAAGTCACAGGATGAGCCAGGTACAAGGTGCAGGGACAGAAACTTTACTGGTCTTTACTTGTCCTGGCTTTATTCTGATTGTGCAGCTGAAGAATATTTCAGCCCCCAGCACCCCTGTGACCTGCCCAACACCTGTAATTTAGCAAAGCCCTGGAGCAGCACTACTGGAATACCTAAAGCTACAGCAGATTTTGGTTGTGGCAGGTGGGCAGGTCCTTATCAGGTCTTCCCTTTGATTCGTGCAACAGCCAGAGTGGGGTGGCCCAAAGTCTGGATATGAGCCAATCCTTGTCCACAAAGGAAGCCACTGCCAGGGAACAGGAGGCAGGGTCCCTGTATGGGCAGGCACAGACCCCACAGACTATTATGGTCTGTGCTTAAAGGCTCCTAAGACAGACTAAGGTGTGAGCATAGAGCAGAGCAAATGGGGAGGGGTTTGGCAAAACATCTTCCTTCCTTGCAGATCATTTGTGGTCAGAAGTTTTCACTGGAGCGGGGATGAGTTTCAAGGAATGATTTGTCCAGAAGTCTTTCTTCAGGATGTTTGGAATGAAGGGCTGATGGAGAAAATGAGGGACTGAACTTCCCAACGTTATGGGTGGCGTATCTGGTTCAACCATGACCCAAAACTGTAAGAAATTTGTAATCTGAAAAGCAGGAGGTGCAGCAAAGGTGCCTTACAGGCAGCACACAGCCATTCCCCAGGGCCCATGGCAGGGGGACATTACTGGGCACACTCAGCCTCCCCTCAGGAGTGCAACACCTCCGTGCCATCTCCATTGCTTCCCTCCCAGCAAACCCCTCTGCTAAAGCCTGGTGCTGCCCAGGATGGGAGTTGTACTTGAATTCCAGATAGGTTTGGGTTGGGAGGGACCTTAAATCTCTTGTTACACACCCTGCCATGGGCAGGGACACCTTCTACTAGCCCAGCTTGCTCCAAGCCCTGTCCAGCCTGGCCTCAGACAATTCCAGGGGCAGCCACAGCTTCTCTGGGCACCCTGTGCCAGTGAGCTGCTGGCTATCCAGGTGAGAGCAAATCCTCCAAAGTCCTCTGTTTGAGAGTCAGTAGAATAGACTCTGATAACTGAAGAGGAAGTGATGAGCAGCCTCAAGCAAAAGCAAGTTTCTGAAGTTCACACATTTTCCCTTTTCCTGAAGGCTTCATGTTCAACCAGTGTGTAAACTCCACCAGAAGACAGCACTAATCTTTCTGTGAGAATCCAAGCCCAAATTTGCAAACCAAAGCAAAGACCTGAAAGAATCTTGTTGTTTGTATAGCACTGTCCTCCAGCTCTTTAGTAGCACAGTGTAGAGCACTAGTAATTCAACATAAATACATAACTGTACATAAGTACACAGAGTCACTCACAAACGGCATCCCCAAAACCCACAGACAAGGAGCTGGGAACCTTTGCTGTTGATCATGACTACTTTCTTTGTGTTAACTTTAAAATAGTAATGATTTTCTTTTATCTTAAATGCACGAACAATGAAGTAAAACAATGTCAAGTCAGATGAGAGAACCCTAAGTCACTTCAAACAATCGAGATCTGACGCTCACTGTAAGTACAGTTCTGCTTTCAACAGATTAAAGTACTCTCAGATCTATTTTTTGTTCTAGTCAAAGGCAGATGCGTTGCATAAAACATCAGGGGGCTTTCTTTGATCAGATGCATAACTTTACATTTCTTGTTAAACAGTTATAAAAATAAAAAGGCCTTATAAGAGGTAAACTCAGAGGATATTTATACCTTCCCGATGACAGCTCAGTCGGGGTCTTGAGTTTAGCACCACTTTCAAGATGTAAAAATAATTATTTGTAGAGTAAGTTTTCAAGTTACATCTCTAGAGGAGATAAAGGAATGATCCACAGCTCTGTGCAAAACAAGTCCCACTTGGAGAGGGTTGTTACCTTCATTGAAATAAACCTCTGCCTAATATCACTGGATTAGAATAGAAAGACTTTCCGAGCATTAATAGGGCCTTTTTGTGCCACTCTGCAAGTTCACAGGAATGATAAAACTGTCTTAATTAAGTCTAAAGATTTTCTCAGCATAAGAGATTATCCCTGGGAGAGGCCGCCAGAGCAGTTCTTTGTCTTCGACAATTAGATCAGATCTGAGGCACAAATGGCAAAGCCCAGAACAGGAGCTCCTAAAAATAAAGCAAGGCAAGGACAGGCTGGTGCTCAGCCTCAACCTACAGTCTAGCTTACTGAGGGGTTTAAGGCTTTTCCAAAAATAAAAATGATTTTGAGCTATCAAGGTTTTACATTTATTTTCCTCTCTCTCGTAAAAAAAAAAAAAAAAAAAAAAATTAATTAACTGCTGAGGAATTGGAAGGAGATTAACCATAGGAAAGAACTTGTAACAAAGGAAAATGGGGTGTTAAGACCCTCATACTTAGGGTGAGATAAAAACCATGCTGGACCGAAGGTTGATTTCTCCAAGGTTTTTTTATCTTGCAGCTCTGCAGATTTTAACACCCAGCAAAATAAATCCAACCACGCAGCGAACGGCTGCTTTTCCTGGGAGCACATTTTTTGTTGGATCACCAAGTGAGCACCAGGGATGCACAGAACAGTTTGGGTTTCTGTGTTTCCCAGGCAACTTAGTTTTAGCAGTCAGAGCAAAGAGAGAGAAGGAATTCTTCTTAAAACATCAAAAAATCAAATAACCTGCCAGCAGATTAAAGGAGTTTTATCCTCGTTTATCTAAACTCCTCGTCAACATCCTTAAACTCAAAGGGATGTAGGTCAGCTCTGCTGTCCTTTCTGGAGTCACATCTGAAACAGTGACAGGGTTCAGCCACTTTGAACAGCATCAGCTCTCTGTGTGCTGCCAATCCCACCCCTCCCCTCAGGAAAGTTAACTTTCATCCTCTGAGACACTGTGTTTCCAAAAGTGCATTTGTTTTTCTTGCCACATTGGCACGGTAGCATTTCTAAAGTCTTGGTCCCTCCACAGAAAATGCTCACTGGTTATGCAAATAAAGGGCAGCTCAATGCTTTGGGTTGAGTTGACACGGAATTAGAAATTCATAGGCACAACTTTTCCAGACTGTAGAAAGCAATTTCACTCTGATTTGCAAGACAGCAGCTCAGAATCATCAAAGTAGGAAAAGACCTCCAAGATCACATAACTGCATTCCTTCAGTGGCCCACTCTCTGCACAATCCCTCACCTGCTTCACAGTATGTGCAGAGGTGTGATGGAAAAACAGCACTTGAACTCCAGCTCCACACTCATAAAAATTACATACAGGTACCTGTGCTGTGTATCTGCCAATGTATTATTTATTCTCCTTCCCAAAACTGGGATAGACTGTGCAGTTTTCCTTGAGGAGTGCACAGGAAGCCAGGAGCACAGCCCAGACAGCTGACCCACAACTCCCCAGGGAGATATTCCATACCTTGGAATGCCATGCCCAGTGCATGAACTGAGGGAGCTGACTGGGAGGGAACAATCTCTGCTGGGGGATGTAAATATTGGGCATCACTCGTCTTTCCTGTTTTCCTCTCCCTTTCACTACAATCATTATTATATTTTATTTTGTTTCAATTACAAAACTCTTTCCTCCAGTCTCCTCCCCACCTTGGGAGGAGAGGTTAAAGCTCAACAGACAGAAGGGTATTTTTGTCTGCAGCTTTGTTATTCTCACACAAGTCCTTTGGCCAGTCCCTGTCATCCCTGGCAGGATTTTTTTTCAGGAAAAAAAACAGGAGAGGAGCCAAGAAATCCACTGAAGCTTTCAATTCATCTTTCAGCTGCGTATCAAGCATTTAAGGAAAAGTATCCACCTGGTGAATGAGGAGCTTTGGTAACACAGCTTGGGAAAACGCTGAATTCCAACTTCCAATATCAGACACTGTCTCTTGTCCACATTTGTGCAAAATAATTTGCAAAGAGCAGATACCACGGGATGGGGCAAGTGGTGAGGATAACTCCTTCCTTCCTTCAAAGGTTTCAGGGTGTTCTTTCCCAGCAGTTCAGCTGGATCTGTGCTAAAATGCTAGTGAGTCCATTTGCATAATCTCCTCTGAATAATAAATAACAAGAATAATAAAAAAAGGAGCAAGAATCACAGAGTGAATTATGTGTCTGCACCAACAGGAGCTGGTATCAACCTCACACTCTCCTTTGCTGCTTTCAGGGCATTCTTGTTTCACTTTCCTGTGAGACCTAAAGCAATATTCTGCTTTTATTTCAAAGTTTTCCTTCCTATGATTGATCCTTCTTTGTACTGAGCTCCCCTGTGGGTGCTGCTCCACTCAGAGCTCAGCAAACCTCTCTCCATCCCCCACGATTTGGTTTCCACGGTGGTTTAGGCAGTTCCAGGCCAGGCTGGATGGGGCTGGAGCAACCTGGGACAGTGGAAGGTTCCCTACTCAGAGGGACCTCTCACCTGCCATGGCAGGGGTGGAACAAGATGATCTTGAAGGTGCTTCCAACCCAAACCAGTGCCAGTGATCCTGTGATATCTGCAATAAAGCCCCAGATTCCAAGTTGCAGTTATTGGCCAAAGAAAAAGTTCTGTCTGTGTGGCAAGTGGTGGCTGGAAAGAGGAGGGAGGAAATTCCCTGTCTCACAGGACTGCATCCATGCAGAGGCAACAAATGGGGGGACAGGCAGTTTGGCAAGACAGAGAACCACCAGAATTCATGAGCATATTCCAGGTAAAGGTTAGAGGATTATCCCTCTCAGAGACATTGGTCGGGGTCTGGCCAGGAAGGATCTCCCAGCTGCAGCCAGGCAGCACAAGCCAAAATCAATTAAATTGAACTAATTTCATCTAATGAAGCAGTTCAGATGGAAGCCCCTCAGACATCTGTGACACACAAACACCCCTCTCCAGTGAAGCTTTGGGAAAAGGCTGAAACCTGGCCATAAAGCCAAAGCACACACATCACACGAGAGCATGCCAGGACCTTGTCCTGAATCCTGGAGTTCTGTATCAAAGGCACCAATATGTGGCACTGGACTATTCAATTTTAGCCAATACACCTATAGGAAGGTTCCAAGATATAAGAACAGTCATCAGACAAACCAAGGTAGAAGATGAGATTCACGTATTTTAACAGTTTTGGAGCTGGCCCTTTCAAATTATCCCTTGTTTTATACCTAAATATGTTTATAAGAATGTTTTGTACCTAAATAGCTTCTAAACCCCCTTTCCCCCTTTTTCTTTTCACAGATATGTTCTCGCCCTTTTTTTAAGTTAAACTAAATGGTAAGAATATTTCCTTAAATATTTCCTCATACACTTTTTTATCTTTAAATGAAACTTGTTATGTTTTACATCAGGTTAGGAAGAATTGTTGGCATGGAGTGACTTCTAAAAAACCCACAAGGTTCAGGCACTTTCCATTATTATCTCATTATGGTCAACTTTTACTAAATATTTTCTGCCAGGGGGTGAACCTTGCTTTAAGAAATTCCATTCTTCCCTGCCAAAAATGTGGCATAGCTAAAACCTGATGTTTGCAAATGTGCAACCAGCACCATCTGAAATAAATTCCAGCAAGGCACCAAGATTGATGTTTCCTTTGCTTTGGAAATTTTACCAGGGTACAACATTAGAAAAACACAAGAGTAATCATTATCCTCAAACTTCCTCTCTAATTCTCGAGGAGGAAACACCAGTCTGACCAAGACCATCAAAATACTTCATGTTTCTAAATACCAGAGCCCAGGGCTGCTGAAGTTTCCAGCCAGGGCTTTTAAATCAGGATTATCCTAGGCAGAGGCACCAGGAAAGCTCAGCACGCTCATTTCAGGTGCAAATTGAGCTGTTCCCAAAGGATGGGCAAAAAGAAGTTAACAAAGCCTTGGCTGGCACTCAGCTTGAACCCTGGTTGAATCACATGTACAGACATTGTGTTTCAGGGAAAATAAAAGGTATTGCTGACATCAATGCATCAGAGCCAAAGCTGCACAAGTCCCAGAACTGAAGGGCTGCTTGATATTACCCAAATGGGGAAGCAGGAATTACAAATGGCCAACACCTGCTGCATTACTGATCTGGATTCTCTTCTTCTGAGCCTGTGGGCACAATTTGAAATTTCTGTTCCATTTGTACTAGACCAAAGATTTCTGTCAAGGCACCATCTGTAGCAATGAAATCCCCATCCAATTCCAGTTCCTGACACAAACCAAACCAAGCCAAATGGAAATTAAACCTGCAAAACACCTACATGAAAGCACAGCCCTCCAAACTATCAAAGTCCTCACCCATCAGATTGTATTTACACCCCGTGTAAAATCCCTTCTGGGATCATTTGGAACAGCCACTGCCAGGAAAAGCCTCAGTAAAAGCAAAAAGCACAACAATCTGAAAAAGGCTGACAGCCTACATCCCCAAGGCACTCTCCAAAATTGTTCATTTTATTCCTCTGGGAACAATTGGGGTGTTTGGGGCAGCCCAGCAGCTGCAGGTGCTGGTCCCAGGGTGTGCAGGGACCACGTGCACGGTGCAATCAGCACTTTGGAGCAGAATAGGGAATCGTTTCTGATATAATAACCATCTCTGAACTGCTCTGTTTTCTGTCATGATCTACTGAAGGAAGTAAGTGACTGGGGATGGGATGAGATCCAGCACTTTTGCATAGTTTTTTTTCCCAGGAGCACTCAGAAGAGCATTGGAGTCTCAGCCAGGTAGCAAAAATAGAAATTAGTATCTTACAGGGAGAGAAAAAGGAAGAGTTTTCAACACCTTGCACATTTTAAGCTGGGACAGGGCACACAACCAAGTGTTGTGCAAACACAACATGTAAGAAGAGAAATGTATCCACATTCCTGTTTTGCTGAGTTGTGAGAGAGGAAGGGAAGTTCTTGGGATGCTACAGGGTGGGACCAGGAGCAGCTCTGTACAGCAGGGTCATGCTCAGCACCTCCCTCACCTCAGCAAGCACTCATTGTCTGGGGCTGGTGACCCAGCAGATTTGTTTGGCATGAGAATTTCTCAGTGCTTTTGAAAGGAATTTAAGAAATGGAATGCCTTTGACATCCCTGGGGTGGGGATCATCAGCTAATATCCATACTGAGCTCACCCCCAAGGGAAGCTGAGCTTCCAGGCAGCAAGAAAGGACCAACCTGCTGGGGAACCTCCTGTTCTTGGGAGGGTGAGTTAAAACCTTTCAGGGAGAAGAGGCAGCTGTAACATGGGTCACCACACAATGCCAGAGGGGTTTGTGTTGGAAGGGGCCTTAAAGCTCATCCAGTTCCACCATGGGCAGGGACACCTTCCACCAGACCAGGAAGGTTTAAACCTTGATGCCCATGAGCCCTGGATGACTTTCCTAGGAAAGAGATCCCACATTTTAACACCAGTCCCTTGCCATCCTGCTGTCCCCTTCTTTGCCAGCCCCAGGAACCTCAGGCAGATCCAGCACAACCTGGGCTGGGGCAGCACAAGCACTCCCAGGCTGCTCCCTTTGCTTGTCCACAGCCAACCATGAATCTGCCAAATCCCACCTGCCTGGGACTCCCTGCAGACATTAAATACTTCCTACAAGAGACACGGTTGGCTGGGTCAAGGCAATTTATTGAGCTGTTGCCACAGACAGTTAAAATTTACGAGGGGCTTCATATTAACTAGATTGTATATAAACATTTTAAAATGCTTCATGCAGAAGTAACTGGAATAACTCAAAGCTGAAGCCACGGGGATTTGCTTTGAAAAAGTTGCATTTTTCCTCTGAAAACATTTACATGTGGCCAGAGGTTTTACACCACACCTATGTAGCTGTGGCTACTGAGGGAGAATTTTGTGGCTTTTTTGTGGCAAACAGCATTCCCTCTGAGAGCATGGGTGGAGGGTTTGCTGCTCATGTCTTTTCTGACCTTGGAAAAGAACACTCAAAACTGCACACAAGCAGCTCTTCCACAGCATAAGTGGAATTATTAATTAATTATTAATCAATTAACACTGGTGTCACACTCAGCTGAGCCCACGAGCCCTTCTCCCTGGTCACTGCAGGCACGGACAAGGGAGGGAAGTCAAAGTCAGACTGCAGAGGCAAGGAGAGGCTGAGGCCAGCCAGCAGAGCCCTGGCATGGGAATGCAACCTGGGATTTAAACATCTGAACCTGTGAAGGGCAGGATCTCTCTGTAAAGTCCCAGAGGCTGTTGCTGCTCCCTGATGCTTCAGTTTGCCACTGATTTGTGATTTATGGGTGACCCATGCAGCATCACCTTGCTGAACCTGCAGGCAGCCTGAGGCGATTTGGGGGACATTCAGCAGGATATCTGGATGGTCTTACCTTCCCCACCCCCCTCAGTGTGGTGTGGACTGAAAATCTCCTCCTGACTTTCAGCACTGGGATGTTTTGCTGGAAGTCGGCCAGTGAAGTGGAAGGAAAAAGAGTAGAAGTCAAGCCTGTGAGATAAAACTCAGTTTTACAATTAATCTGGGCATGGGAACAGCTGGAGCTGTGTCAGAGGAGGGTTAGGCTGGATATCAGAAAAAGATTCTTCCCTCAGGGAGTGGTCGGGCAAAAACACAACAGAAGAGACACAAAGGTACACAAATTCTCTTTAAAAAGACATTCTCCTAAGTGCTAATGTAACAGAACAACAACAGGTGAAAATATGAGAACCCAAAATTAAAATTAATGGCAAACTTCACAACACATTCCTTTAATCCCTGAACTAATAACAGAGAGTGCAAAGCTCGTTAGAAATTCCTCACAGGACCGATCTCAGGCTCGGGGAAGAGTTAAATGGGAAGCCTATTTGCTGTTTCGCTCTCCAAAGTGCTGCCTTGCACTGGGTGCATTTAATGTGCTGAAGGAAAAGGGCGAGAGAGGTCCCTGCAACCAGAAGATTTCCAGGGAAATTGTCACTTTCTCCTCTTAAGTGGCAATTTTGTAAATTCTCGATGTGACAGGAACAATCGAGAAAGCGAATTAGGGGAGGGGAGGGAGGTTGCTGGTGCTGGGTTTGGCACAGAAGGTTTGGCTCGGGGGTTTGCTCAGGAATCCCAGCTCCTGCAGAGCACGAGTAGCATCTAGAGGATGCCGAGAGAACTTCCAGGGCAGGGATAGCTCATCCTCGGGAATGGGAACGGATCAAGCGAGAAAATAAGGGCGTGCCCTTATCCCCCTAAACAGTTCTTAGAGCTGCTTAGACAGCCCCAGTCAAATCCCACTTTGCCAAATTTAGATGGGATATTATGGCATCTCTGCTGAGCAAAGAGGTAAATGAGTAACACCCACACACAAATACCCCACAAACCCCACAGCAAGTGGGGAGAGATGGCAAACTGCAGGAAGGAAGAGATATTCCAGTGGAAGGTGTGCCCACAATGGCAGGGGTGGAACAAGGGGAGTTTTAAGATCCCTCCCAACCCAAACCAGTCTGGAGTTCTGTGATTAGAGGGTGATTGTTATTTCTCCATTCTGTTGGAACTAACAGCCAGCAGTGGCAGAGGACTGTTCACCTGGCTCAGCCACCTGAAACCTCATCTCTGATAAGAAGGGATGCAAAAACATCAGCTCTTGTAACAAAACATCTGAAAACTACAATCCAAACCAGGAGGCTAAATTAAGAGCTAGATATTAGGAAGTCTTTAAAAAAAAAAAAAAACCACACCTTTTTTTTTTTTTTCCCTTCAGAAGTAGCTTTTATAGCACAGGCAGTTTTCACTAAAACTCACCAATGGGCTTAGCTGTACAGTCCAATCTGTGCTTTTCTGAACAGGAAGGATAATTCCCTACAGCCTCAGAGCAAACAGCCTTGGCCAGGTTTGCAGCCTTTTCTGAGTGTCCCTGTGCTAGGAGACATCCAGCACAAGCTTTGGAGGGGCACTGTCTCCTCCCTTCCTATTTCATTACACATTTACTAAAATCAGAGCTCATTTCACACACACACAGAGAGCTGCAAAAAATACAGCAGCAAAAATCCAGGCAGGTTCCAACCAGGTTCTATCTCCTCCTTTCCTGGAAGTCCACCTAAAGCTGCAGCTGTTACCACAACTTCTGCCCAAGGATCCATTGCTTCTGTTCATTCTGGAAGGGCACAAAAAGCACTTTAGCCATCCTACATAATTGTTGCACCCAGACCTAAGAGGGCAGATGACTTCACCAGCTCCCTGCCAACCCACCTGAGCCAAAGGAAGACAATTTACATGCAGGGCCAAGAATTTATTGACAGGTTAATGAAAGCCTTGACACTCCAGTCCAGGAATTATTTTTAGTCCAACTGCAAGGATACAAACATTTGGGGTGCAAAGCATCCAACTGTCTCAGCCCTTTTGCAATGATGGGATGGTTATAACCTGGACATGCAGAACTTTCTCACATCTCCCCCTTTTTCTGGGAGCTCTCCCTTGCTGCTTCTTGACCCACCCATCCCTGGATGTCCCTTCATTGTCCTCAACATCCCACCTTCCTCACTGGGAGGATTCTGATGCTCCTAATGGAATTTCTTCTTCTCCAGTCTGTGGCTTTCTGAACGGTTTGCTTACCTGCCTTTTCCTCATTAGTGCATAAATCACATGCTATATCCAGTTTCCTTTTTGTGGGCAGCCACTGTGGGCTGGATCCTTGTTCTTTGTTCCCTTTGTTATTCCCCAGACCAGCTTCATCCATGTCCTTGTCGCATCCCTGAAGGGCCCTTAGTGCCCACTCCTCCCAGGTGTTTACAAGCCCCACGCCCTCTGTAGCTTCCCCTGGTGGCATTTTGGGGGCTCTCTGCTATGTTCACCTATATTTGAGGGCCAATAAGTCACCAGCACAAGTTATTTCCACAAAGATCCGTTCTCCAGGGTGCTGCTGGATGATCCACTCCAGCAGAGCAGAGATCAGGAGGCAGAGTAATTCACGTGGATTCATGTGCAAATAAGACAAAAGTAACAGCAGCTCTTGGTTTTCCTTCAGTTTGTTGGGGTTTTTTTTAAGAAATTCTTTCTTCTCACTCCCAATCACCCTCTGAAACTCCCAACCAACTGGAATTAATGGTTATTTGAAATACTGTCTAAAGAGCTAAAGAACTAAATAACTCAGCTTACACTCTCTGGGGCAAATTCTGCAGGGCTGTCAGATTTGGGCTCATTTATTTCTCTTCCCAAATGTTTGTTTTTGCCCCCTTCAGGGTTTGCCCCTGCTCCTTGCTGGGAAGTTTTCACCTGTGACAAAGGAATATCATGTTCAGGAGGGCTGGTATCTTCTCCACATGTGTTTTTATAATATTTACAGCTTCCAGCATTTCTCCTGAAAACTGCATCCCACCTGTGGTGTCCTAGCCTAGCTCTTAAATCCGTCAGGAACTGGGAGCTAATTTTGCCAGGGGTGAAATTGATGGTTGGATTTGTTGCTTCTCGATAGTTTCTCAGTTTTAGAGAGGTGAAGCCGCCGTGGTTTGGTTTTCCCACCAACTCAAAACACATTGGATGCCTTCCTCTTGCCTCTACTCTCCTCCTGCCACCCCTGAAAACACTGGAGTCACTGTGAATAAGTGATTGCTTTTCAAAAGAAAAATTCCCAGAGGTAAAAAAAAAACAAACAAACAAAAAAAAAAACAAACGGAAAAACAACAAAAACCCTCATTAAATTTCCCACTAAAATTTTACTGCAGGGAATGAGCTTGAAGTGGCATTCAGAAATAGCAATCAGTGATGCCAGGGACACAGAGAGCTGTCACCTGGATGTGATGTACAAATGTGGTGGGCCTGGGGAGCTCCTGAGGAGCCCCAAAAAAGGGGTCAATGCCAGCACAGAGGTTAAAGACTACCTGGAGAGAAAGAGACCCCGGGAAGAGGCTGCACATGCTCCTGGTTCCCTGGAAAAATATGAATTGTGTGCTACAGTGTGCTAAGCAAGCAAATTGCAAGTAAATCTATTCCTGCAGAGCTCCTCCACCACCCCATCCCCTGGGAAAGCAGGAAACCTTTAAATCATCACCTCGGGTAGTTGGTGCAGACCGGGATAATGCAGCCTCGAAAGCGAAACTCCCCAGACTTCATTTCAGGGCCCTCTGGCTTCATTTGCAGGGCTCTCCAGATGAGATGCTTGCAGCCCTGAGGGAGAGCCGTGTCACATTTTACTGCTCTACCTCCAGAGACAGATATGATCTCGAGAAGGGGCTAAATTCTCTTCAGCTGCAAGGCCAACTTAGCACCATAAATGTGCAATGAGCATTTATCCACCAGCCTCTCTGTCCCAGCATTCAGGGAAGGCTTGCTGGACCCAGAGTGACACATCAGCATCATTCCCACCTCCCTCTCCCTGACTCCCTCCCCTCAAAGAAACAAACGCATGAACAAAGCCTTGAGAGCCAGCACTATGCACAAAATGCTGATTTAGGACTAATTCTTAAATTGGGTTGTAAGGTTTACTGCTCCCTTGGACTACTTAGTCTCTTTCAATGCTAATCCATCTTCTCTCATTCACTGTTTGTATTAAACAATGACCTGAGGTCAAAGCTGAGGGTGAGATTACAAAGGGGAATTCATTGCATTTTGTTTTGAACGTACAAACACATGCTGACCTCGTGGGGTACTCTCCTCAAAATCCAGCTTTGCAAGGTTTGATGAAAGCACCAATTGTCCCTTGAGACATTTCCAGATTTCCTGAGCCCTTGTAGGAATGAAAGAGTAGAAGAAGACTTCAGTCTCTTTTCAGCCCCCAACATGCACCCACACTTCCCAAAATCCCAATTGACCAAAATTATTTCCTCAGTCTGTGCCTTGACTCCCATTTGCTCGGCAGACATCACACAGAATCCCAGAATGTTTTGGGTGGGAAGGGGCCTCAGAATTCACCCAGTCCCACCCCCTGCCATGGGCAGGGACGCCTTCCACTAGACCAGGTTTCTCCAAGACCCATCCAAGCTGACCTGGGACATTTCCATATCCCACATTTGCCAAATTGACCTGAAATTTCTATTTCAAATGAATTCTTTTTCATTTATTCATTTGTCTCCAGATAAAACTGTTATAATTGGAGATTTTATTCCAGCTTGTTTTCAGGGTCCTACCAAACAGGAGAGAAAATAGCAACCACTTCTTTTATTTTTAGCAAACTCAGTTTCTGCACATTTTCCTTTTCTTTCCCTTGTCTTTTGCTCCAGCCACAGGAAAACCTGGCCATATTCTAGGCAAAGAAACGAAACCAAGGCGATTTGATGGAATAATTCCAGTTTTACTGCTTAGCACACAGGAGCCAGAGGAGGATAAACTCAAATACTCAGAAATATAGTGCAGTGTTAGAAGCCTTACGAGTATCTGGGTGGCCTGATCGATGTCCCTGAGCCTCCCAGCTTTGCCTGGAGCAGCCAGCCAAGGAGAGCAGCAGTCCCTGGGATGCCATATGGAAAATGGGCAATGACACACTTCCTAAGGGTGGCCTGTAGGGTAAACAAGGCGAGTAACGATCCCTGTGAGCTCCTTTCTGCTGCTGGAAATGGGTCTGCAATTCCCACCTTGGTATTCAACTCCAAGCAACCCCTTCACAACAATTTCAGATCCACGGAACAAAGCTGGGCCCTTGAATTATGGCTGGGACAGCAGAAAGTAATAATAAAAAAAAAACAATTATAGAGCTGATAGTCATCATTATGCACTTATAATCATAGAATCATTAAGGTTGGAAAGGACCTGTAAGAGCATTGAGTCAAAATCCTGTGTTTGGCTGGGAAGGAAATGGGTGAGGGGGACACAGATCACCACATTTTCATTTAAGAAAAAGAAAAAATAATATTAAAAAATTTAAAATAAACTCTGGCAGTTTGATCTCCAGTGTTCTGTTCCTGCCCTGCCGGGGTTGCTGTCTTAGCTAATCCAATAATAAGAGCAAACAATTGACCACTCAGAGTTGTGCCCATTTCCAGTTCCTTTCCTTCCTAATGATGGCTTTGACTCCAGGTGGGACTGAGCAGAGTCCTCTAATTGTCTTCTGAAAGGGGGAAAAAGGAAAGCCACAAAAAGCAAACTTCTCTGAGCAACCTGTGCTAGGGCCACACCACCCTCACAGTAAAAAAAAAAATCTTCCTTGCAAGGGGGGAACATTTACACCAGATTTTCACTGGTGCAGCTTGACCTTGTTACTTTCTGCTTTGCCTTCAGCACCTGCACTTTCCAGCAGGTCCACTCCAGGAACCCCATCCATTCCTTTAAAACATTTTATTGCTTCTTGTTAGCAGTTCCTTAATACCTGTTTAAGCTACAATGAAGGAATATCCTTGTGCTTTTCCAAGCCATCCCACAGACCCAGGCTGTAGCATTGTTGTTCTCTCCACTTCCAGGCAATTAATGTTGGCTCCCCCAGGTAGGGCCAAACTGTAAATAAAGAGGAACATAAAAATGTCCAGGCCCCATCTATTGCAAAAGGCAGAGGTTGGCACCCCTTGTTGCTGGAATTTATGGACTGCTTTTTAGTTTTATCATTTTATCCCCCTTGATCAGTAAAATCAGTTAATCCTGGGTAGCAGCATAAAACTTGTGACCAGAAACAGACCATAAGTCACCTGAGGGTGTTGTGGCACAAATTCCTGTTGGAAAAAGCAGCAGCACTTAACTCCTTCCTCTCCTGCTCCTCTTCAGGGCTCCAGGCAGGCTGCGAGGTGAATATTTATTCACTTGCATCTCTTGGGCTGTTGCAATGCCCACCCTTCAAAGGTGTGAAGGGCCCCGTAATTAGTCAGGGAAATCCATCAGGGCTGAGGAATCACCAGAGTGTGAAAAATGGAATAAAGCTTAAAAATTTTTTTTTAAAAAAAAGTTTAATAGGGAATAAAATAAGAGACAAAAGTCCAGTGCTAGTGTGCTCCAGGCAAACAGCCAAAAACATGACAATAGCATATTCATAGAGTCCATACATTATTCAAATGTTCTTGTGAACTGCTTGATATCACAGGAATTCTTTTGTTTGGTTTCTTCATACTCTGGATTATCTGCATGACGTCCTGTGTGTCAAGTTAATACATTTTATTCCTCCTTGTGTCTCCATCCTGTTGTTTTATGTCCTCTGATAAGGATTTAGTGTGTCCTCTTTAAATTCAACATGGTATTTTCTAATTGTCCTCCCGTGCTCTGGTTTGTGTCACGGTTATCTTATCACATGGAGAATCCAGTCAGGAGAGAAGGAGGGGCAACATGATTGCCTTACACCATTTGTTCTGGTTACACAGAGGTGTTTAAATACCTCTAACTGTGTTTAGTTAAGGCCTATAATATCATATATACACCACACTACTATTTCTATAAGCTGTGCAGTACATACTTTAACTGGTAGATTACATGATACTAACAGCTAAATAAAGGTATATTTGATACTATATCTAAATCCTTATGATCAGTGCAGAAACTAATACGTAAATGTGAAAGCCAGAATCATATTGCAGTCCTTTTTTATCACGGGGAAGGCTCGGATGGGAAGGCTCCCCGGCAGAGGAGGTGGCAGCCCTGGGACACGGCCATGCTCAGGTTTTAGGCTGAAACCCTCACCTTCCATCCCACTCCTTCATCTGCAATTCTTCACCTCGAGCTCCCCGGGAGCCACTGGAGCACTCGACAGGAAGGAGCTCAGGAATGAGCTCTCATCCAAACCTTCGGGAGGGGTCCCGAGGAAAGCCATCCCCACCTGCTGGGGCTGCTCCCCGCATGCCCCCGGGGACTGGCGGAGCAGCCCCTAAACCCCTCCAGCAGGCACCATCCCGGGAAATCTGCCTTTCCCGGAACAACAGAGGGCCCGAAATGCGTTGTCCTGATCAGCTATTGAAGCTTTAATCAGCTGAGCAGGAGCCTGGAGGGATGAAGGAACAGGCGGTGGGGAAATGCCCCTGTTGATGAACAGGATGCTGAGCCCCATCCTGGGGTGTTTCCCCTTCACACCCCTGTCTCCCTGTGGGATGTACTGGGCTGGTTTGGGAGATCTGCCATGGGCTACTCACAGGGACTAAAAACCCCCAGAAAAACGATAATTGAGAGTAAAATAGCACCAAAACCCAATGGGACAGATCCAGGGTGAGCCCAGACATTAAAATCCAGCTCACAGCTGTGCCGTTCACGGGCAGGTTTGGAATTGCTTTCAGAGATGCGGGTACTTCTCATTTCCCTGGGTGGTGGAGCTAAACTCCAGCTGCAGCTGCAGGGAGGTGTGAGATGAGCTGCTGCCCCTCATCCATGCCTTTCCAGGCTGGAGGACAGCCATCCCATCCCTCGGAGGAGCCGGGCCAGCACCAAGAGGTGGCGCCCAGAAACCAGGGGATGCTGCCCGTGGGACCGGTTTGTGCTGGGGCAGTCCCGGCGCTGGAAAACACTCATCAGGACAGAGGAAGAAACCGAGCAAAAGGAGGATCAGCCCCTCCCAGCCTGCATCTCCAGCTTCCAGGGCTCCCCGTGCTCCAAGCAGCACGCTGGGGTTGCTGCAGCTGTGCACGCACCCCATCAGCAATTGGTTCTTTCTCCACATCTTTGTTATCAATTTATTCCAGGCAGACCCTTGGCTCCTTCTCCTGGCCTCAGCTTCAGTTTCAGACACCCTTTACAGGAACACTGTAACAGAGTAAATTCTGTAGTAAAAATCCCTGTCGTGTTTTCCAGTTTCCTTAAACTACAATGTCTTGTGTTTAAAGTGAGAAGTGAACATTCAATATACACGTTTTGAGCACAAATTACTGAATGAAGAAAACCAAACCTTTTACTGTAGAAATTAATCAACTCAGGAAAAAACCTCAAAGTACAACCATCAGATTTTTTTTTTAAATGAACCTCTTACCCAGCCCAGTGCGTGCTCTCTTCTTATTTTACACCATTTCTTGTTAGTGCCAATCAGAGCAACAACAAATTTCTTCGAATTACTGGCCTAAAAATGACATTTGTATTTAACACTTCACCTGCTAGAACAAAAAGTCTCTACAGTGCCTGCAGTGACATATTTCACCCACTGTGCTGCTGGATCTGCCTAATTAATATTGTCATGCTGATTTAGAGACAAAATACACAGGACAGCTGAACATTTTTGGGAGGGTGACCCAGACAGAGCTTCAAGTAGACATTTTGTTTAGGAGACAGGGAACAGAATAGGAGCTTTGCTGCAATCACAGGATCTAACTGAACTTTTAAGGGTGAAATGGAAAAAAATGTTGGACTTCTGGGCCACTCCATTGATTTTGTGCCCACTGAAACCACCCCATTTCCACAGTGCCACTAACCAGGGTTGGCTCAGTGCTGGAAGGAACTGTCATTGAAAAATTTACACTCTTTTCCATTTCAGAATAACAACAAAATGCTCTCCAGGATCTTTTTGTTTCTTCTCACATCAAAGAAACATATCCTGTATTAATTCTAATCCAAGGAAGTGTTGAATTAATTGTTAACGTTTCTCACTGTTACAAATCCCTGACTTTTGGAGATATTGCTTGTCATTTTTACACAATTCTGAAAGTTTCCTTGATTTCCAAAAGGATATTTCTAGTAGCTTTTACACAATTCTGAAAAGTTCCTTGAGTTCCTAAAAACAATTCTCATTGCAGAGTTATTTGCTGAATTCCAAAACAAATTTAACCACTAATTGGAGAGAGGTTAAAAAAAAACAAAAGTGGTCCTGCACAACTTCCTTAATCAGAATCCTGATGGATCTGAGCCACAGTTTGATCCAATATTTGAGTGTCTTCCAGCCTCAGGTTTCTGAGGTTCGTTGTCAGGAAGACAAAATAAAGCAGGTAACGATTATAAACTTAACCAGTGAAATAGTCCAGCCTCATTTGTGCAGGTAAATATTAACTGAGAAGGAATGAAAAGTTTGTTTAGTTCAGGGTTGGAGACTTTAAACAATGCTGTGCACACCTGGGAAAAACCTGATGGCTCATTAGTGCTCCTGTTTGGCTGAAGGCTCAGGGAGCTTGGAAGTGCTGCCAGCCAGAGGCTGCAGAAAAAAGCTGGATGAGTTCCACTGGTGCTGGATGGATGTCAGGCTCTTAGGGATGTCCATGGCAACGTGGGGAAGAGACACTGAGATTTCTTCTCTTTTCTTGGTGCCTCCATGCCTCCTGTTCTTCATGGAAATCCCAGACTGGTTTGGGTTGGAAGGGATCCTAGAACTCATCCCATGAGCAGGGATGCCTGCCACTGTCCCAGGTTGTTCCAAGCCCACCCAGCCTGGCCTGGGACACTTCCAGGGATCCAGGGGCAGCCACAGCTTCTCTGGGCACCCTGTGCCAGGGCTCTTCCCCCAACCCTGCCTCTGTGTGAGTCCTCTCACTATGGAATTCTGATACAGAAAATGTTCCATCTGAGATTTCCCCTTGTTGCTTACAAAATGCAAAAAGTGCCAGAGGCCACTCTGTGGTGGGATGTGTGACCCTCAGGACTGACTGACTGACTTCACAGGACCTGAAGCAGGGGAAATAAAGATGGAAGAGTAAACAAGTTTAGGAAATAGTGGCAGGAATTTTTGCTTCTGGTAAAAAAAAAAAAAAAAAAAAAAAGAAAGTTGAGATCAAACCTCCCACCATGCTATCAGCACAGGTAAATGATCTACACCACATCTGAGCCCTCCTCCTCAAACACCAAACCAACAGATCTTATCCACTGGAAGGTGTCCCTGCCCATGGCAGGGGGTTGGAACAAGATGAGCTTAAATGTCCCTCCCACCCAAACCATTCTGGGATTTTTATAGATGAATGTATGGAATGTCAACCACAGCAGCTGAAGTACTGCTGTAGAGCGTACCCAGAAAGCATTACCCAAGACACAACCCAAAGCTCACAAAAAGCCAGGGATTTTTCCAAAAGTTGTTGTTAAACCTGACATATCTTGAATGCTATGTTGGCTCTGTGGTTTCTAAATAAATAAATGTATGTGTTTATCTGTATCTAAAAGTCTTATAGTTTAAAATTAACCCCAAGTAAAGAGTCTCATTTTCTTTCTTGCCTTCTCAGAGTGCTACATAATAATTTTATGAGCTACTTATCTGTTAGGTCTTTAGCTGAAAATACCTAAAAGCAAGAAATTCAATAAGGCACAGAGCAAAATATGAGAGACACGTGAGGATCCCACACTGCAATTCCCAGCCACAGTGCCAAGGTCTCTCCCGGGCACTCCCTGACTCCTGCAATTCCTGCTGGATACGAGAAAGGGCCAGCAGCTCTCCTTGGTTTGTCAGCACCCCAAAACCATTGGAAATCTCGATCTTCCTACTTTTAGATGCAGTGGTTTGTTTTCTTTTTATTTTTGCTCACAGTTGTCCTTGTTCATAGTGTGAGCTATGGACTGGCAAAGGTTTTAAAAGCCACAGCCCCTACGAAGTGGATGGATTGATATGTAAATCACTTGGCAATTAACCACGCATTAACTAACTAAATTTAGAGTCTTGAACAGGACTCACAGGTGGAGGGGGCTGGGTTAAACTCGGGGGATCAGTGCACAGGGGCACTGAGAGTGTCTTCTCCATGTTTTCCTTACACTTACCTAGAAAATCCCAAAAATGTAAAACTGCTCAACTATTTAGTCACAAATGTCTTGTGTCCATGTACAGAATTCGGAGGCAAAAAGAAAGAGAGAAGATTTCCAGTTATTTTTTCTGCACTACCACTGAGAAGAAGAGAAAGAGAAGATCAAGTTTTGGGGTGAGATTGCTGAGGAAAATCTGATGACAAATGGGCAGCCAAGCCTTCCTGTAAGGGATGACCGAAACCTGTCCAGTTTTCCACTGAAATGATTCCTGTTCCAAGGTTAATCACCTTTTTTGCAGCTTGAAGCACTGACTGTGATGTCCCTGAGCCACTCGCTCGATTACAGAGGTTTTTTGAGGGGCAGCTCAGAGTTGCTCAGAGGCACCTGGTGTTAATGTCCTGCAAAAAGCTGTTTGTGCATCCAGGAGGAGTGTCAAGAATCATTAAATCCCCATTTACTGTCCCTGTACATCACAGCATTTAGCACCTGCTGCTGGCCTGGCCAAGGGCTCTCTCGCCTCTGGGGGCTGAGGGAGGCTGGGAGAGCCCAGGTTTTGCAGGGAGCAGCCCCTGGACTTCCCTTCCCTTCCCTTCCCTTCCCTTCCCTTCCCTTCCCTTCCCTTCCCTTCCCTTCCCTTCCCTTCCCTT
>VZUI01055475.1:0-23079 GCA_013401135.1 Cettia cetti | reverse complement strand
CCATCCATCCATCCATCCATCCATCCATCCATCCATCCATCCATCCATCCATCCATCCCTCCATCCCTCCATCCCTGTGTCTCTCCCTCCTAGGAGAGCCCCAGCCTGCTGCTGCGGGACCCTGGCAGGCCCCCGCCCGCGCTGCTCTTTGGCTGCCAGACCGGCGTGGGCAGGACCAACCTGGCCATGGCCATGGGCACCCTGGTCCTCCACCACCACCGAGGAGCTGCCCAGAAGCCTGAGTAAGTGGAGCAGCCCGCAGGACAGGATTGGGGAGATGCCTATTCCCCCTGGCGCTGGTTTGATTTCCTCCTTCTCCCACCGCAGCTTCCCCCACTTGCCTAAGACATCTCCCAGGGACAGGCTCCGGGTCATCCAGGCCTTCATGGAGATGGTCCCCAAAGGCCAGCAGATAGTGGAGGAGGTAAAGGGGGTGCTGCTGAAGCTTCTGGCTGGGAGGGAGGGATGGAATCTCCCCCCAGATCCGAGGCTTATGGAGCAATTTCCCGCTTACCCCTCCCGAGGTGGATGGTGCCATCGCCTCCTGCTCGGAGATGCACGACATGAAGGAGGCCATCTACGAGAACAAGAAGAAGCTGGAAGGGATTGGGGAGGACTATCAGATCCAGGTAATTAGAGGATTGCTCGCATGCGAGCCATCGGCACCGGGAAATTTATTGAGCTGTTTTTGCGCCGGGATGAGAAGAATGTAAATTCTGGAAACCCAAAGCTTCCTGTGAGCTGGAGATTTCCCAGCAATATGAAACCTGGAAGGTTGTGTGTGGAGTGTCTCTCTCTATTTTTTTTTTTTTTTTTCCCTCCCCCAGTTGTTTTAAAAGCCATAAAATGGAGCAGGCTGGGATTGGGGGAAAACAGACTGGTTTGGGCTTTGCTACTGCTTCTGGTAGATGACCTCGGGGGCAAATACTATCCTGTGTCCTGATTTCATCAGCTCTAAAATTGGAAAATCGATATCAGCCTGGATGGTAAAAGTCCTTGGGAGCTGGGAGGGATCATTGCAAATATAGTCACCCAAGGTCAACCTTTTCTAGTGGTAGATTTATGTTTTTTCCTGTTGTTTTGAAGAGCCATCAGGGTGGTTTTCCATGCTGGAAAGCTGTGGTCTTCCCTGCTCAGCCAAGGGGCTCCTCACCAGATGATAGAAGGAGGCTGGATGCTCAGGTGGAAGTTCTGCCTTGATCCCTGTTTCTTTGGAGATTAATTTTTCCATTTAAATATTGAATGTGGAGTGGAAGTGCCAGAGCTGGTTGTAAAGGGCAACCTCAAACCAGGTGCCCTGTTGCAAAAAAACCCATGAAAATGATTAGGCAATGGGAAAAGAAGACATTTACTGTCATTTTTCTGATGCTTAGTGGCAAATCCCAAATTTTATACTCCCCTGTTCCCTATTAGGGTGGATTTGGTGCTGCTCATGTGCTGGCAGGTTCTCTTGTATAGCAGGGAAAGGTTGGGCATAGGACAGGGGATTTTCCCATTGCCTTGAAGCCTTTCCCTGACTTTTCCCTGCTGGGGAAAGCTGCTCCGTGTCATCCTGGACTCCTGGAAAACAAACGGCTGGGGGACTGCCGTAAATAAGCCTCAAGGAGTGTTTATTTGAAGTCTTTGTGGAGCAAGAGCAGGTTTAAACAGTGGCAAGGGGCCAGGAAAATGTGCTGGGGGCACATGGAGAGTGAGGAGGGGAGAAGGGATAATGCTCAGCCATCGGAAAAGCAGCCTGGACTTCTTTGTGTTGGAGGGGTCCTGGGTGAGCTGGTTGGTTTTGGGGGCAGGAGGGGCTTTTCAGGGCACTGAGGAATGATGTCTGTGGGTTTCTGCCTGGATTTGGGGGGCAGAAATGGAGATTTGAGCCCTCAAGTGATGGAGGTACAGGTGAATCCTGGTGTGGGATGCTGAGCAGCCGGAATCCCACAATACCTGGCTTTCCATGGCTGAAACATGAGCAGATCATTCCCCTTTCCACCCATAACCTATTTAATGGGAATGTTAGGATGTTTGCCTTGGGTGAGAGCACAGGGATGGATTTTATTGCAGGAATCCGAGTGCTCGGGAAGCAGCACCACTCTGCCGTCGGTGCTGCCGGCAAAGCTGGCACGGCTCCATCCCCACAGGCTTTGTTTTGAGTTTCCAGAGCAAATCCCACTGCCTTTCCTCTTGATAAATGGCTGCAGGCCGGATTTCTCTTGTGGAGAGCAAGTAAATATTCATGAGCCAGACGAGTAATGGCAGGGATGAGCAAACCCCCTCACCGAGCTGACCCCGACACAGCCCCAGTGTTTGTTATGGGGTTTTCCATCCTAGCCTGGGAAGTGGGTTCCAACAGGACCTCTGGGGATGTTTGTGGGTGCCATGCTGGGTGTTCCTTACCTGCTGCCAGGTTAATTTGTTGGATGGGATGCTCAGAGGTACAAACCCTCCACTCCGAGGTTTCTGAATTACGGAAAATCCCAAGGGTTTGAGTTTCCTCCCTGAGAGGGGGATAGCTGTGGTGGAGAATATGCCGGGTTTGTGGGGGTGATGATAAAGAGGAGGAGGAGGAGAGCTTGCTGGAAACATGGGCATCAGGATCCTTCTGGACATGGAAAGAGGAGACCCATGGAAATTAAGGATATTGCAGGGTGTGTAATTTGCATGGGGCCCTCTCTCCCCAGGGATGCCACTGCCTGAGCATTTCATCCAAACGCCATGGAGGTGCCTGGAATGGGGGCAGGACCTTGCATTTTCCAGACCCATCCCCTTGGGTTTGAATCTCCCAGCTGGACAGTGTGTCCATGTGACAGCATGGACTGCTTGGAACTGCTCCCAGTGTGTCCTTGTGCTAAGGAGAAGCTTTTGTTTTGAGCTGAAATGTGAATTTATGCCTTCGAGCATCATTTAATATGGGAAGCTAGAAATGTTTCACTAAAAAAATAAAACAGTTCATGCAAAGAGTCTGTAGGGCTTTTTTTCCCCAGCCTCCTGGTCTGCTGGGGGAGCACTCACAGACCCCCTGTCCTTTGCTTCCAGGGGAGCAGCACCAAAGAGTATTTCCTCCAGAGGACTCTGCAGAGCCTCGAACGCTATTTCTACCTGATTGCTTTCAATTACTACCTTCACGAGCAGGTAAAAACAGCCAGAACAACCCCAGATCACCTTCCTTGCCTTCTCTTTTTTTTTTGGCTCGGGTGCGCGGCGGGAGGGCGGGCGCTTCCCCCTTTGAGTTTTCCGGGCGGGTTTTCTCCGCGGGGCGGCGGGCAGGGCCTGAGAGCCCCGGCTGACGGTGCGCCCCCCCGGCCCCCCGCCGGCAGTACCCCCTGGGCTTTGCCCTCAGCTTCAGCAGGTGGATGTGCCGGCACCCGGAGCTGTACCGGCTGCAGGCGGGCATGAACTGCTCGGAGCTCACCGTCACCGCCGAGCTGGTCACCAAGGGCGCGCGGGTGCTGGTGAGTGACGCTGCTGGGGTGGGGACGGCGCCTGCCCGGGGTGCCCGCCCTCACAGAGGCCTGGAGGGTGGGAGAAGCCAAGGGTTTCACTGCTGTAGGGCAGGTGTTGTAAAATCTTGGGTGCAGGTCCTGCTGGCAGCTGTAGCATGGTGCTGCTGCGTGTCCCTGAGAGCTGACCATAAAGGCAAGGAGACGGGATCCCCTTTGGAAACCTGTTTTTTGTCTGCATTGTGGGTACAGCCTCAAATGTAGACCAATGAGGCCAAGGATCCAGGGTTATATACCAGATAAAAGGGGTGTTTCTGAGGGTAAAGGCCTAACAGGGATAGGGAAGCATGGTGCAGAGGGGTGGCTAGGAAGCGGGGGGATTATTGGGGGTTACAGGGATGTGGTACTGTGGCAAAAAAAAGCCAATGGAGTCCAAGAGAAGGAAGAATTTTCTGGCAGGCGTGCATATGTGGTAACAGGGTGGCATAAACTTAACAAGCCAATGAAGCAACGAAACCTAAGAAATAATATCATGTGGCTTGCAAAGGCCCATGGCAGGAAAGTTCTTCTCAGCCTAATCTAAAAGGGTATCTCCCATGGGCACCCCCAGCAAGGGTGGAACTAGATGGTTTGAAAGTCCCTTCCAGCCCGACCCACGTGAGGATAAATGTGGCCAGAGATCCCTGTCCACGTGGATGTGTCTGGAGCATCCCAGGACGTGAGCCTGGGCGGCAGCTCCGTGGTTTCTGGGTGGGGTGAAGGAGGTTGGTGCCTTCTGCTGCAAGCAGAGCACATCTCCCCCGTGTGGGGCTTTGAGCCCTGGCTGCTGCTGTTGGAAAGGTCTGGGGGCTTGTCCTGAGCAGGGTGCACGGGTTGTGCTGCAAACCCGAGGGTGGGAAGGGGCATCCCTTGCCTGGGCATTGCTCTGTTGCAGGTGGCGGATGAGCGCTTCCGCCCGGACGTGCTGAGCACTGCCAAGGAGATGAGCGTGGCCAACTTCCGAAGGGTGCCCAAAATGCCCGTCTATGGCACGGCACAGCCCAGCTCCAAGGTGGGGGACACGCTCCCACCTCGGGCAGGGACCCCACGTCGGGCTCCCAGCCCTCCCATCACCCTTGGCCACCCTTCCCTTAGACCCTGGGCAGCGTCCTGAGGTACCTGACGGATGCCAAGAGGAAGCACTCCCACATTGTCTGGATCAACCTCCGGGAGGAAGCGGTCCTGGAAGGGAATGAGCAGATCTACACACTGCGGGAGCCTGGACTGCTGGAGGAGCTGATCCCTGTGCCTGCTGCCTCGCCCCAGCAGCTGGAGGTGAGCTCTGGGAGATGCTGGATGCTGTGGAGGTTCCCAGGAAGCCTCATGGGTAATTTCCACAGGCTCTGATAGTTCCTCACTCTCTGGAGCTGCTGGTTTTGTTTTCCTTTGGGAACATGGGAGCATAGCAGTGATCTACCCTGGAAGAATTTCTAGCATGCCTTGAGAGCAAGGGTAAAAGGCATCTGGGGAAAGGGGAGCGGATGTTCCCAGCTGGATTTCCAGGGGAGACAGGCATTGAAGGAGCTGGGCTGCCAGCAGCAGCATGGCTGCATGGAGGAGATACCCCCCGTGGTGGGAAATGATGCTCCTGGGGCTCCCATCAAGCACAGAGGGACCTGGGCAGAACTGGTGGCCAGGACCTGGTGTGGGGTTTGGGGTGTTTGCCTGCATCTAAAAACATTGATTAAAATCCTGCGAAAATTAGGAGGGGCGGGTGTTACAGTGGGGGTTTCTCCATCCTCTGCAGAAAGTGGAGGCTGCCCTGAAGGGGGACCTGCTGAAGTGCCAGAAGTGGCTGGAGGTGTACCTGGAGACAGAGAAGCAGATGAAGATGTTCAAGAGCTGCCTGACCACGCAGGAGATATTCAGCCAGCAGAAGAATTCCTGCCAGGGACTCACCTACCGCCGCATCCCCATCCCCGACTTCTGTGCTCCCAAGGAGCAGGTACCCCTGGGAGTATCCCCAGGGAGGGGACGGTGCTGCTGCCTCTGTCCCAAGCCAGCCCTGATGCTGTGCAGGAATGTCACTTGGCTGCTCAGTGCCGGTGGGGTGCTTGCCCGGGCAGGGGGGGATCCCCAGGAGATGCTGCATGCAAAGGCTCTGTGCCTTCAGGATGGATCTGGCAGCAAGGAAACAGGGATTTCAACCTGGAGGCTGTAGGACCAAGGGGACCCCGAGGTGAGGAAGTCCTGCATCCCTATTATCCCACTGGCTTCATCCTGGCAGGACTTTGACCGGCTGCTGGAGGCCATGAAGAGCGCCCTGGCCGAGGACTCGCGAGCAGCCTTCGTGTTCAACTGCTCCAGCGGCCGGGGCAGGACCACCACGGCCATGGTCATCGCTGTGCTCACCCTCTGGCACTTCAATGTGAGTACTGGGGCTGCCACAGCCCCTGCTGGGGGTCCTGGGGGAGCTCTGGAGAGCCCGTGGCAGCCCTGTCACAGGCAGAGGGTTGAAGGGAGTGTGGGCAGGGCCAGGGTGGATGTGGGGGTGGGCATCTGTATGTTGTCATTAGCTGTGCCTGACTCCCAGTGAGCTCCAGAAGTCAGGGTGAATCCCTGGTGAGCCTTTACCCTCTTCCTGAGAGCTCCCACCCCAGCATGAAGGGTTAAGGGGAGGGGAGATCCTAGAATCATGGAATAGTTTGGGGTTGGAAGGAACCTTAAAGCTCATCTCATTCCACCCCTTTGCTGTGGGCAGGGAGATCTTACACTATCCCAGGCTGTTCCAAGCCCTGTCCAGCCTGGCCTTGGACACTGCCAGGGGTCCAGGGGCAGCCACAGCTCCTCTGGGCACCCTGTGCCGGGGCCTGGAACAGTCCTCTGTCTGTCCAGACGTGGCTCCCTCCTCAGGCAGGGGCAAAATTTTCGTGTTCTGTGCCTGGCAGGGGCAAGGTGTGGGACGCTGGGGGTCCTGGGGGGCTGGGCACAGGCTCTGCATCTTTGTGCAGCCCATAATGACCCAGTCCCCTCTGGCCACCCCAGGGCATCCCTGAGATGAGTGAGGAGGAAATCGTGAGTGTGCCCGACGCCAAGTACACCAAAGGGGAGTTTGAGGTGAGTCCTGGGGCCGGCTCAGGTTTAGGGTTCTCCTAAACCTAAGGTAGCAACCTTAAGCTGCTTGTTTGGAGGGGCTGGCTCCTCTCCTGGGCAGTGGGACGAGGCAGGGGGGCTCCTGGTGAAGCCCTGCCCGTGCTCCAGGTGGTGATGAAGGTGGTCCAGCTCCTGCCTGACGGCCACCGGATGAAGAAGGAGGTGGACATGGCCCTGGATGCGGTCAGCGAGACCATGACCCCCATGCACTACCACCTGCGGGAAATCATCATCTGCACCTACCGCCAGGTGAGCCCCGCCTCCCGTCGGCTCCGCGCAATTCCAGAGGCTGCAGCCGGCCGAAGCTGGATCCTTTCTCGGGCTGGAGCTCTCTGGTGTGTCGCCAGAGCCGTGCCAGGTGGTGGCGGTCAGAGCCTCGCATCCTGTGCTGTCCCACATCCCAGCCAGAGTCCTGCCCTTCTGGCAGCAGCCTGCGTCCCGCATCCCGTGCAGCACTCCTCTCCTCCCGTGCAGCGCTCCTCTCCTCCCGTGCAGCACTCCTCTCCTCCCGTGCAGCGCTCCTCTCCTCCCGTGCAGCGCTCCTCTCCTCCCGCAGCCCCTCCGTGCCGTGAGGCAGCCGGCAGAGGGCAGGGCCGGCCCGTCCCGCTCGCCTCCAGCCCCGAAGCTCCTCTGGTTCCTCCCGCCTTTGGGAGCTGCCCTGGGAACGGACTCAAACGTGGCCAGCTGAGCCGGTGGGCCACAGCCCTCTCTTACTTGGGAGCCTCTGTGAAGTTGATGAAGAAGCAAAAAGGATTATTTTTGTCAGATTTGGGATATTCTAAACCTGTGCAGCTGTATCACAGGGCGTTGGAAGGGCAGAGCCCAGGGCCTGGTGTTGTTCCTGGGATGGTTTGTGCTACATCCCGCCAGTGAGGCAATGCCTCGCTTCAGCTCTTGCTCCAGCTGCCATCGATCTGTGTTTTCAATTAATCCAACGATTGATGGAGGGAAGAGAAACCAAAATGTTCAATCAGCCGGGGACATCTGCAGCTTCCTGGTTCCTGAGATCCTTTGCATTTTTGGGGGGAGCTGGGAGAGAAAGCCTCTGGAGACCTAACTATTTGCAGATGGAGCGATTATTAATTATTATTAATTTATGGTCACATTTATTTTTATTAGTTTATTTTTATTCAGGATAAGTACTTTAATTTAATTTTGGCTTTCCCTCCTTTACTATGGGGATGTGGTCATGTGTGCAGTTTCACCTCCTTGGCTGTCAGGACTAGCACAGGGGTGATCCTGGGCTGTATCCCATTTCCAGGCTGGCATCCTGGTGGGAGGGTGAGAAAAGGAGGGATTCATCCACTCCCTGTGCTCGAGGAAGAGCCTCTTGTCACTGGAGCTTGTACTTCCCTCTTTGCTGCTCCGTCCATCCCATTTGATCTGGCTTGGCCCTGAGCAAATGCTTTAATTTTGATTTATTTTTTGGTTTTTTCCTCAGTGATGGGCAGCTTGGAGAAGAGAATGATGGGAATTGTTGGGGTTTTGGGAGCCTGCTGGGAGATGCTTTTCAGGGTTAGGGAAACAGAAGGAAGGGAAAGGTGTTTTGAGGGCTTGTTTTGGTTTGTTCTGACCTCTTCCCACCCCTAACTGGGAGAAAAAAATAGGAAAATGTAGGAAAATGTAAATAATGGGATAAAAGATAGGATAGTAAGATTGTAAATAATAAGATAATAGAAGAAAAATAAATAGGACAATAGAATAAAATGAGAAGTAATAGGGTAATAGAAGAAAATTGGATAATAGAAGAAAACTGGATAATAGAAGAAAACTCAATAGGATGATAGAATAAAATTATAAGTAACAGAATAAAAATAAATAACATAATAGAATAAAACAATAAATAATAGGATAATAAGATAAAAAATAAATAGGATAATGTAACAGCATGGTAAATAATAGGATAATGGTATGAAAAATAAACAGGGTAGTACAGTACCAGGATAAACAACAGGATAATAGGATTTGCTCTCTATAAGCACTGGCACACAGGTGGAGGAGATACCTTTTCCCAAGGGCTGGAGCGAGGAATTGCTGCTTTTTGGGATGGTCTGTGGGATCAGGGCTCTGATTTACCAGTATTTACAAATTCCTAGAAAGGGCAGCATGCAGGGCTTAAAATAATGGCAAAAATAATACTAATAAAAAAATGACTGTATAGTTACATACAATATCTAATAAAGCAATATATAAAAATAATGAATACGTGAACATTATAGCAAATATATAAAACATATAAAAGAGATATTTATAATTTATATATATAAAATAGTACTGGGAGATGTGATGGCCACCGACCTCAGAGCTTCTCTTCCTCAGGAAACAGAGGCTGAATCCAGGTGGGAATGCCTTCAAGGGAGATGTTTTTTCCTGGGGAAGTGCTTTACAGTCCAGAAACTCATGGTTTGGGGTACAGTTTGCACTTGGGTGTCTATTCCTGCTCCTGCCCAACACGTTCAGCCATTTTGAGCTCTGGGGATGTTGTTACCCACTGGAAACCACAAGGAAATGAGAGCCTGGAGCGCCAAGCCCTGGCCAGAGTGGGCTGGACGGATGCGCTTATTTTTGTCCCCAGAGTCTTCCTCCCTCTTCCCCTGCCTTCCCACGGCTTCTCCCGGGGCTGTGGGTGGGGCTGGGATGCAGGAGCTCCCTGGGATGCTCTCCCAGCCAGGCTGCTGTCCCTTCCAGGGAAAGTCGGGCAAGGATGAGAGGGAGACGCGGACGCTGCAGCTGAGGAGCCTGCAGTACCTGGAGCGCTACATCTTCCTCATCCTCTTCAATGCCTACCTGCACCTGGAGAAGAAGGACTCCTGGCAGAGGCCCTTCAGCCTCTGGATGCGTGAGGTGAGGCTTTCCCTGGCTGCTGCCTCTCTCAGCCTTGTGTTTACATGGGAGTACAGGAATTTACTGGGAAGCAGGCGCCCATCCTTAACTCGGATGTGATTTCTGGGCTTGTTGGGGCATCCTCTGTGCTCCCTTTGCTCCCTGGGTTGGTGGCTCTCATGGAAAGCCACTGGAGATGGATGGCATCCCACCGCATGGATGGGGAGCTCTCCCATCCCAAACCTGCTCTTTTCCCCTGGTTTGGGTTTCCCAGGGGTTTTGTTGTGATTGCAGCATCTGGGGCTGGGGGGCCACCAGCCAAACCTGCCTGGCCAGGACAGGTGGCACCGGGAATGGCAGCTCTGGGAGGATGGGGTGGTAGCACTGGATACCCAAGGGAATTGGGAACCAGCTGGAAAAATGGAATGGGGGCAAGTGAGAGACCCTAAATGATTGGTATGGAATGGGGGAAGGCTGGGTAGGAGACCCGAAATGACCCATATGTCCTGCTCAGGGGGGTTATAGGCACTGGATTTATTTGGGATACATTGATTTGAGTGGAAATGTTGGGAAGGGCTGTAAATTTCCCTGGAAAAGGGACTTTGGAGGTGGTGCAAGTGGTGTGGGGGGCATAGGAGTGTGTGTGCTGGTGCCTGGGGAGGTTCTTCTGCATGAAAGGGAGTCGGGGGGAGAAGGGGAAGCTGGGGACATGGCAATTTGAATAATGCTATTATTACTATTCCCATTGCATTTTAATTATTTGTATTTATCCAACCTTTGTTATTGCATGACTGCATTTTACTCTTTTCAATCCTTAATTTTTTGTTTTTCATTGTATCACTTCTGTTGACGCGCTCTCGAATGTCACTTATTTTTCATTTATTTTGTCATTTCCATCTTTTACTTCTATTATGGTGCAAAGAGTTTTTCTCCCTCCCCCACCCCCGGGTTTTGCAGTTGTGGGAAAAACCTTCATCCCTTCATCCCTGCATCCCTTGCCTCCGCTGGCGCTTCTAATTCCTATTGGCATCTTTGATGCGCCGGCCGGGCTGGAGATGAAAGGGCGGAGCTGGAGCCGGAGCGGGGCCGCCGGTGCCGCCCCGCCCTGGCATCCCGGTTATGCCGGAGTTTGCATTGCCCGGCGGCCGCCGCTGGGGCTGGACCAGCTTTCCTGGAGATTTGGGATGTTGGCTGGATGCGGGAGGCCTGCGGCTGAACGCAGCAGTTTTTAATGCGGCGCTTTTGGGGGCTGCATCCTTTAGTGCTGCATCTTTTGGGGGCTGCACCTTTAATGCTGTGCTTTTTGGGGCTGCATCCTTTAGTGCTGCATCTTTTGGGGGCTGCACCTTTTAAAGCAGCACCTTTTGGGGCTGCATTTCCAGCGGATTAATTTAATGTCTGCCCTCTGTCGCTGGAGCATCTTCGAATGCAGCGTCTTTCTCTTGGTGCTGCATCTTCTGCGTGCGGCCCCTTTTAATGCCACATCTCCCATAGGTGGGGTTTACATCGCCCCCTCCCCACTCCCCCCGCTGCTGGAGGGGAGGGAAAACACCCGAGCTGCGGATACAAGGAGCCTTTGACCCCCGGAGCGCCCCTTCCCGCTGCATAATCCCCGCGTTTTTAGCAAAAACAAGGCGCCATTGTAGCTTTTTGGCAGGAGGGTGCCAAAGCCAACAAACCCTGTGATGGCTGACCCCAGCAGCAAGGAAGAGGCTTAAAAAATGGATAAACTGGGGCTGGAGAGAGCTGGAGGAGCTGAAGGGGGTGGTACCGGGCTGGGGCAGGGAGAATGCTGCGGATCTTCACCCCGGAGGTGGCAAAAGCATCCCGGGGTGGGAAGGGAATTCAGTCTCCCTTCTCCCTCCGTTTCCAGGTGGCGGCGGTGGCTGGGGTCTACGAGGTGCTGAACCAGCTGGGATTCCCGGAGCTGGAGAGCCTGGAGGGCAGAGCCCTGTGCACGCTGCGGGGCCGCTGGCAGGCGCAGGCGGCCGCGCCCCGTCCCTTCCGCGGGGACTTCGTGTAGGGCGGGGGGAACCCCTGCTGCTTTCTTTGGGGTGGGGAAGAGCAAAGAAATAGACTGTTTTCCCCAAATCCGAGGGTGTGGGGAGGGAGGAGCGAGCCTCAAAGCTGCCTTAGGATGGGAGGATTTCTGGGGTTCTTTTGGACGCAATAAAAAAAAAATATTGTAAATTAAAAGTCGAGACTTTCCTCGCTTTCTCCCCGAGGCAGCGTGGTGTTTACATGAATTTACATGAATTACATGAATTTTATATATTTATTCACACAGAGGTGCATTTATGTGCATAAACACACAAATGTACACAGCCATAGACACATAAATATATATATGGTTATATTTTTATGGCTCCATGTACATATGGAGCCATAAACACTTGCAGCCAGAATTAGGACTCACAGAAATCCCAGGCACTTCAAACCTGGGTATTTTTAAGGCTTAGGCATATTTGTTGGCTCTTCCCAACTCTTTTTAGTCGTGTGGTGCAGCTGGGGGAATGGCAGCTGTGGTACCCAGTTTTGGGGTCCCATTTCCCCCTGCCCTGACCAAATTGGTGCTGAGGGGGCTGAGCTGCTCAGCAAAGGCATAAAAGCAAAATTAATGCCAGGGTTTGTTTTGTTTTTTTTCTAAGGAAAGAGTGAAAGATGAAGTTAATCCAAAGGAGATGATATAAATGAGGGGTCCCAGTGCCTCCCTGGCCTCACAGTGGGCTGAGAGGAGCTTGGGGGGGAGGGAGGCAGGGGGAAGTCTCTTGGAAGGAGGAGAGAATAGGATGGGAAGCACAAAAGCAGGAGCACACGCTCCGTCTGTCCCAGCAGCCGCTTTCATCCGCTGCCAGTGGCGGGAGGTGGCAGAAATTCAAAGGTGGAGGCTGGAAAGAAAAACCTTTTAAAATAGCAGAGCGCTGCTTTTTCTTCAGCCAGCCTTGGCTGTGACAGAGCCAGGTCCCAAGGGGTCCCTCATTTTCTTTCTTTTGGCTTAGCCACACATTTGGGGTGTGCTGTTTTAAACTTTCTTTTCCTTTCTTGAGGCAGAAATACCTGCCTGAATGTTTTGCCCCTCACTGAGTGTTGCAGTGTTTGGATAACTTACTGCTGATGCAGCCAGTTAGAGTAATTTCAAGAGGCTGTTGATGCTATTTTTCCTCTTTTTTTCCCCCCCTCTTATTTTAGTTTTTAACAGAGCACATCCTCTCCATCCTCACATCCCCATTTATTCTGCCTTACTAAAGCAATTACCTGCAGGCTCTTTTGCTGCAAATCCAGCCCCTTCTCCTGCCCCAGCAGCAAGCCTTGGAAGTCCTGCCTATTAGCCCTGTCTTAATTAGGCAGAGTTTTTAATTGCTTAGGAAATCCCAGCCTCTTTTAATCTTGGTAATGAAGGCTGGAGCTTTGCATCACCTGGTCTGAGGGGCTCAAAGGCTCCTTTCTGCTTTCCCACCATCCTAACAAACGATTCCCAAAGCAGGGCCACAGCAGTTGCCTGGGAAAAAAAAAAATCCCGGGAGATGGGAGAGTGTTTGAATGTGAAAAATCAACCGTGCTGTGTTTATTCCTTCTTTTCCCCAGGCTGGGGAGGCAGAAACCCAGATCCCTCTCTTAGATGAGAAGTTAAAACCTGGCTCTGAATGGCCTGGGTTTTCTGCTCCGAGGGAAAAGGATTGGCAATTCTGAAAGGATTCAGCCAGAGACAAAGCAAACAAGGGGCTCATATATTCTATATCTAAAATATACAATCATCATTGACTGTATATGATAGATTTTAAATGCTATATATCATGTCTATAGCATAACGTTTTATTATATATACTGTGTGTACATTACACATAGATTTTGTATATAATGATAGGAAATACACATTCTAGAATTATTCTATACAATGTAAATTCTAGAAATACTGAACACATTAAATACTGTAAATTCCATATAGAATAATGACCAGGAGCAACCTGGGCTAGTGCAAGGTGTCCCATGGCAGGAGGGTAAAAAGCAGCTATAAATTTAACAGGGTCCATGAGCTGACCTCCAGCCTCACTGGGGGATATTCCCTGGAGGAGCAGCAGCTCTTCCCAGGGAAGCACCAGCAAGAGGGTGTGTGGACTAAAATAGCTACAAAAAACCAGAAACTCAGAGTGTGTTTCTCCATTAAAAAACCAAAAGCTCGTTGATCAATTTTATTGATGTTCATGAAAACTGTTTTTCTGCAGGTTTCTGACCCTCTTGATTCTCCACTTTCCTCACCTTGTTCAGGGCTTGGAGTGTGGGAATACAGACAAGGGGATCTGAGGTTATTTTGGGGTAGGGAATTAAATATTAAATCCCAGCCAGCAGTCCTGAGGGATTGATTTCAGGGCAGGAAACACAGATCCGTGCCTGGTTGTCTGCTCTGTTGGTGCTGATCCCAGATCTGCATCTCATTTCCATGGGAACACAGGGCATCCCTACAGCTCTGGGTGCCATCTCCCATTTTTGGGGCTGTGTTTTGTCTACAACCCCTTTTCCCCAAACCTGCAGGCTCACAGGAAAATGTGAAAGAGCCAGGCTCTCTGTTGCAGCCAAGTGGAAGCCCCAACACTTCCCCAAATCACCCCACTGCGCCCTTGGTTATACACACAGGCTGGGGTGGGTGATGGAAACTCTTAATATCCCTTAAAAAATCCCCAATCCATCCCTTATTCCACCTATGGAAATAGTTATTTGTGGCATTGGTGCTGCTGGAGCTTAGAAGAGATGAAAGGTGGAGCTGGAGAACATTGAAAAGAGCCCACAGCTGCCTTAAAAAATGCTGTAAGTGGCTCTTTCACCCGTGCCGGAGGAAAGGACAGAGACTTTATTTAAATGTTTGTTTTTATTGCCACAGGAGCCTCGCCCACTGCCCCAGGCTGCACCACACGGTTTTCCCAGAAAACCCAGGATGCTGCATCCCATCGGCTCCTCCCTCCCTGCAGCCCGGAGGGGAGTGAGGACAAATTGTCCCCAGGTGGGACCTGCCCCTCCCCGGGAGCTCAAACCCAAACCAGGGGCATCTCTACCCTCCCCCAGCTGCCACTTGTGTTCCCCCCTCGCTGCTCCAAAAAGCCTCGAGCACGGAGCAAAGGAGGGATGGATGCTGCTTTCCCCACACCAAAATCCCCCGGATCATCATGACACAGGATTTTTTGGGCCAGTTTGGGAGCCTGGCTCCATTGGCATGAAAGCCATGAGTGGTTTAATGACTTTTTCCTTTTTTTTTTTTTCTTTTTTTTGGCTGCAGTGTGGGGGTAATGTGGCAATGGGGCTGTTTGTAGCTGTGCTAACGAGATTATATTTGACATGGATAATTAATTAATGGATTATTAATGCTTTTTACTTGCCTTCCCCATCCCTGAGGGTTTGGGGTATGCTGATATGTCCTTTCCAGGTTTTTTTCTGCAGCAGACATGCTGCTCTTGTGTTCTTGTCTTATAGCAAAGGTCATGTTTAAGGGTGTAATTAAAACATTTTATAAATTGAGGCATGACTAACCTGTTACCACTGACTGAATGGTATTTGCTATTCATACAGAGACAAAACCTGTCTTTAAAATCCCTATTAAAATGTAATTTAATACAAGACACTTCCTAAAAAAGAGGGAAAAAAAGCTTTTTGGAGCAAAATAAACCCCTGTGACTCAATCCCTGGGGAGTTCAAGGTCAAAATCTGCCTTGGAAGTGGAGGTATTCCCATATTTCTTCCCCCTTTGAGGACAGTGGTGTCTTCTCACTGCTCAGCCTTTGCCCTTGGATGGAGCTTCTTTGGTGGGAGGAGTATTTCAGCAAAGCTTTGCTGCTTTACCACGTGTACCTTTGGACTGGCTGCCTCCTTCCAGAGACAGCAAAGCTTTCTGCCAGAAACCCTTTTTTTTTTTTTTTTTTTTTTTCTGGGAGGGCAATAATACAGATAAGAAATAAATATAGAAATCCGCTGCGTGGGTGGTGACAAGGTGGCAAGAAACTTTATCCCAGCCCTACAATCTCTCTGTGAAACTCTCCCCAAATAAAGCAGCTTGGGAGATCCCCTTTCTTTCAAAGTTATGATTTTTTTTTTTTTTTATTCCAAAAAGTGTGAAAATACAGCTGGTCTTGGCCAGCTTCTCCCTTCCTGCATCCTTGCATCAGACAGGGGCCCTTTGGGCTTCACAGGGGTAAAAGGAACAGGGCTGCTCTGACCTCAGCCAGGGATTTTATTCCTCCTCCTCTTACGGGCGAGTAGAAATCCTTGGAAGCTGAACTTCACGTGTCTTTATGTTTTTTATCCATCCAAAAGGGAAAATGTGCCGAGGAGCCAATATTCCACTGGCACATGGGGCTGCGAGGGGAAACCTGCCACAGCCCCAGCCAAATCACTGTGGCTATCAGAGGCTTCAGGGCTGTGTTTTTCCCCAAAAATCCCCCTTTCCCTCTATTTTTCTGCCCAGCTGTGGCAGCTCTGCCAACTGTACCTAAGTCCCACAGCCATCAGCTTTTCAAGGCCCAGGAGGGTTCCCCTTTCATTTTGGTGAAAATTAAGGGTGTTTGGGTCTGGGGGTGATATAACTTCTATTTACAGCAGCAGGGAAGAGGCATGTGCTGGCTCGAGGCCACCACAAATAGCTCTGGACATGAGAGCTCTTAAAATAATATTAATAATAATAATAATTTCCATGTTTTCCTTGCTTGATGTCCCCCTCTTGCAGAACCCCCCGATGAAACCTCTGTGAAGGGAGCACATCTGGGTTTCATTTTACAGCTGAAGAATAGTAATTAAGATGCTTTTGCAGAGCCAGGGCTTGAAGAAGTAAAAATGAAAGCCATATAGGCACAATACCAGACCTCCAAGCACCAGAAACTCCCCTTTTCCCCTCCTTTTCACCCTGCCAGCTCCACTGGAGCCCCACTGGGCACGGCCAAGCCCCCTGTTGTTTTGGGGAGCAGAGGCAGAAATAAATCATGGGCTGAAAGGGGATGGTGCAGTGATTTTTGGCTAAACCCAGAGGAGCAATGGAAATGTTAACCTGTGGAGAGGGTGGCAGCAAGAGGAGGTTTTCCAAAGCTCCAAAACCTACGGATATCGTGCAAAGAATCAGGCTTGGCTTTTTTTTTTTTTTTTTATTGCAGCAAAATGTGTATAAACACGGAGCCCAGGCTTGGAATGACTTTCTCCCTCTATTTCTCACTTTTCTTCCATGAATATTGCAGGGGGGAAAAAAACAAAAAAAGGAAAAAAAAAAGCAGCTGTTTTCCAGCCCTCCACCACCTCAGGGTGCTTCTGGCCCCAAGCAAATGAAAAATTAAATTTCCCCAGCTCTAGCTGAAAGAGGAGATGGGGCTCAATGAGATTCACTTGAAAGCACTTGCTGGCTGGTGGGAGTCATGCTGGAAAAATATCTGTGGGCTGAGGGGATGAGCAAGGCCAAGGGGGCTGGGGAATGCTCAGGAGCTCCATTTAAGAGGTCAAAAAAAGAAAAAAAAAAAAAAAGAGATGTGGGTTTTTCATGGCAGTGAGCTTAATTTTAGCAGGAAGATGAAAGATTTATAAGGTGGTGTGGAGAGGGAAAGGCTCATCTCGGGGGGATGCTGGGCAAGGTTAACCTAGTTTGTATTGTGCATCAGCTGGGAAAAGAGCAAGGGAAGGGCTGGGAATGCCGAGGTAGCAGGGATGGGTATCTCCCACCAGCCAGGCCTGTGCCATGCCCCAGAGCTGAAGTGATGCTGGTGGGATTTTGGTGCTAAAGCTCTGGCATGGAGAGGCTTTACCACCCCCCTGGATCCCACGGATAGGGTGCACGTTTCTCTTGGCTGCCACGGCCATCAGGGAGCTCTGTGGTTTTGGGAAGGAGAGTTCCCTGGGTTTCCACCCTTGGCAGCAGGAGCCCCTCACCCTGGTGACTGCCTCAGTCCCACCGAGGTGCTGCCAGCCTGGAGCTGAACATCTGCTGCAGCTGTGCTGACAAACCCAGGGATTTTGGGGATATTTTCTGCTTTTCCATTGGCGGGCCGCGGCCACGCCGGCGGAGCTCGCTCTGCGGCGCGGTTCCTAGAAGGAGAGCAAGTTTTTCCCTCCTCTTTTCCAAGCCTCTGCTGCTGACAGTAGGGGCTGGAAGGCATCCAGGGCTGTCGGTATAAATCTCACTGACCTTGTTTCACCATCCCTCAACTTGCGGCTCAGCCGGGACCGGCGTCGGCTTCCACTTTCTGCTTCATTTATCCCTTTTCCAGCTTTGCAGTTTGGGTTCTTGAGCCTGTCTGCTCACCCCTGGGTGGGCAAGGCAATGAGGGGGGACTCCCAGCCCCGAGAAAACCTCCCAGCAAGGCTGCCAAGGCAAACATCTTGCAGGAATTTGCAGATGCAGCTGTAGCTGAGGAGGAGCGATGCTCGGAGGTGCAGCGCCATGCAGTTGGGTGGGATGAGGGAAAGACGCTTCTGTTTGGATTGGGCTGAACACAGAGCTCTGATCCCAAAAAACACACTGCCTAGGTGCCATCAGGAGATGAGCCTTGGTAAGATTGCAGCTCTGTTCCCACCATGATGTGCCTATACAGGAGTTTGCTCCTCCTACCGCAGGAGGTTTCTTCTTGTCACCCTTGCAACCTCCTGTGGTAACTTGATGTCATCTTTGCTGTCCCGCTGCTTCCAGGGGTTTGGCTGCAGGGGAATGGCCTCATGTCTCAGCCTGTGGGATGCTGGCTCACCAAGGAAGCAGGAAGGACAGCAGCCTGTGGGATGCAGAGAGAATAGGATGAGGTGGTTTCCCAGCCTGGCTGGATCAGCTGCTTTGCACACCCAGCTCTCTCTTTTGTGTCCTGGAAAAGGGCATTGGGAACATGGGTCCTCTCAGAAATGCACAGCATTTGTGCTAAATCCATACAAACCCCTTCCTTTTGCAGCTCCAGTGATGCCTCACCTTTAAAACGTTGCGCTGATTCCAGTGTGTTTGGGGCCTCATGGAAGAACTTTGCCAGTGGCTGCCATTGTCACTTGGTTTTGTGACAGCACCCAGAATCTTTGGGATGTTGGCAGGAAGAGTTTGGTGGCAGGATACATTAGGATTAGTGTTTTACCTGGGCCAAACTTGCAGATATACAGATTAACCACGAGGAAAAACTTTCCAGGATAAGAAAAGCAAGACATGGCCAAAAAACAAAAAGAAAAGAAATCTCCCGGAGGCTTGCGGAGGCGCCCTCCATCTTTGGAGGTCTTAAAGTAGGGATTAGGGAGAGATCTGCCAGGAATGATCGTGCCTCGGGGCAGCCGGAGACCAGATGATGTGTCTGTCAGCCCCCTCCCTCCCTCCCTGCCTCCCAAAGCCGGGCTCGTGCTTCTCCTGCTCCTCTCCTGGACGAGCACAACATCTTCGTGACTCTCCTTGGTGGTCTTCCAGCGGGGCTCCTAAATATCCCCCCGAAAAGAGCTGAAATCCTGGGAAAAGTGGTGGTTTTCAGCCAGGGGCTGCTGTGGAGAGGGAGGAGAAGGTGCTCAGGGAGGTTTTCTCTCCCCTCCTGCCCCGGTGCTCCAGCAGCGGCTGTTCCCTGGTCTAATCCCGGGGCAGCTCCGCATGTCTGAGGGATGAGGTCATGCTCGCTCACCCGCAGCCCGCCGTGCCTCTGCTCCCATCCCTCGCTTTGGAGAGCAGGGTGGGATGGGAGCCTGCTGAGGCTCCAGGTGCCCTCACGCTGGCTTTGGGATGCTTCCCTATCCAAGCTTTGCCTTGCTCTGAGCGCGGACACGTTGCACCTGGACGGGGATAAGCGTCAGGTCAAATCCCTGTGATGTGCCCCTTGCCCGTCTCACCTGCGCCCAGGATGCTGAGCCATCCCTCCCAGTGCTCCCCCTTCCTTCTCCAGCTGCTTTTAAAACCTCAGACGAACCCAAACAGCTGCAAAACACGTTTTGTTTTCCCCTTCTTCTTTATTTTTTTTTTTTTTCTTTTTGTGATGTTGACCACTTCTTGCCAGAAATCAGCCCGTGGCGAGGAGGTGGTTGCGCAACCTGAGTGCAGGGGCAGCTGCTTCAGAGCCTTTTGGATTAACAAACATAAGGCTTAAATCTCTGGGAAGAAGAAATGTGGTGAGCTAGGGCTGGAAATACAGCCCTGTCTTCTCACTCTGGAAGACCCCGAGCTCCTGGCTCCCAAACTCATGATATTATGGGCAGAAAAGCCAGTTTAGGTAACTGCTGGGGATTGCTACAATTTTATCAGCCCTAATGCCCTCCCCTCCAGGAGGTTTGCAGGGCTGAGCAAAAACAACCAGTGTCCATAAAGGCACAAAAAATAGACCCAATTAAGTGTTTGGTTTTTTTGTTTTTTTTTTGTTTTTTTTTTTTTAAGAAATACTTCCAGTACTTTGTGAAGGTTTTTGCAGCCCTCAAAAATCAAGATTAATTGTATTTGGGGACCAATAGCTGCATCTACTGCTGGTGGAGGGGATTTGGAACACACCACCTGGGCTCTGGCTCTGAGTGGTACTTGGTGGGACAGGCAGAGCTTGGACACTGCAGCACTCCAGGATGGCCTGAAATTGGCACTGCCAGACAAAAATCAGGCTTTGGGAATACTGGCTGGAGCTTCCTGCAGGAAAAGGAGCCTGATTTGGGGTTTTAAAAACAGCAGCTGTTTTCAGCTTTCTTCTCTGGAAACTGGAAAGGAAACCTGCTCCTCCCCAGGCCTAGAGGTCACCTAATAAATGGGAAAGTCCCCAAACCCGTGTCAACTGGTAAATCTCCAGGCTGCAGAGGGAAGCCTTGAATCATAAAGAATTCCAGAGTGCATTATCCATGGAGGAAATGGGGACCCAAGATGAAACAGCACCCCAGGATGGGAAAAACAGGAAAAGGAGCCATTTGGACTCCAAAACATAAAGGAAAAGGTTAAGCCTAAAGTCAAGGAGAAGGGTGGGACAGAGTTAAAGGCTGGGAAAGGCAAAGCCAAAAGACAAAGCGGAGAATGGAGGGGCCAAAGCAGAGGGGAAGGACAGGAGGGAAAGGACAAGGGGAAGTTGCCTTGCTGCTTCACTTTCCCTCCTCTGTGACAAGAACTGGGAAGAAAAAGGCTGGAATGGACAAATTTTTTTCTGACTTAAATGATGGTGTATTGATAGAGATGACAACAAAATCCACAGTAATATTATTCTATTGATATTTCAGGCAAATAAGACCAAGAGGTAGGGCTGGTGTCATTGTGTGGGTGACAAACACCTTGTCATCTGGGAGCCCGAGAGATCCCCTTGGAAGTTGTCTTTTCACCATGTCCAGCATGTCATATGGCATGCAAACATTTTAATTACTACTTTTAGAAGGTAATAAATGAGGCAAGTTATGTGTCAGGTCATTGCCATTGTCACTCAGCCAAATTCATGCTGCCCAAGCTAGAGTTGTTAACATCAGGGGAGGCAAAAAGGTCTGGAGGGACTGGGTGAATTCACAGACCTCGGGGATGAAGAAATCATTTTTTGCCTCTGAAAAAATGTAATTAAATGATGTTTTCCAGAGCTGTTCTTCACAAGTAAACCATGCCCTTTATTACATGTCTCCTCATAAATCTATTCAGTCAAAATCAGGGCTCGTTCCAGCTTTGATGCTCCAGTGGGTGCCTATCTTCCAAAATTGTCCAAAATGCTCGAAGCACAAATTCTTTTTCCATCTCTTCTGCAAAGAATCTCTTGCAGATCATTTCTCCTCTTTAATTATAGATTGCACAGAGCAACAGAAGCACGAAAAAACTTAAATTGGGAATTAAAATCTGGTTTTCTTCCAGCTTGAAATTCTCTGCTTGAAGTAAGTGTATTCCTCTCTCCTTTTGGAGGCATCCTGTGGCTTTAGCCATGGGGAATTTTGGATTGGATTTTGGTTACCATGGCCTCAGCTTCTCCTCTTTGCCCCAAAACCCAACCCAATCACCCAGCTGGAAGGCAAGGCTCTCCACGCTCCCCCAGAGGGATGCTCTGGCAGCATTCCTCCTGGATAACACGACTGCAGAGTGGCACCTCACCAGAAATGGCTGCAGCAGGACCATCTCCAAGGGCTTCCCATCTCCACCTCTGGATCCTCCTCCTGGCACCCAGCAGCCCCACCATCCTCCCACACCTGCAGTGGAGGAAAAACAGGGCATTTTTCCAAATGCTGATCCTTTCCTACCACTCCAGGCATTGCTGTGCAGATGGGTTGGGGACAAAGCTCCAGGTGAGGTCCTACCAAAGAAATCCAAACCCAGAATCTTAATTCCTGACGGGAAGCTTGCAGGCTGGCACATTGTTTTTCCTGCTTGCCTTTTCCATCGTGCTCTGGCCTCTGTGGCAGCTTGGATGACAAGTGCCTCAAGGCAGGAATTACCTCTTGGGAAAGGTTTTGGGTTGCTCAGTGTAACCTGAACAACTGCTGGGCCCCACAGCACAACCAGCACAACTGGTGTTACTGGTGTTGCAGCACAGCCTGCTCCCTGGAGCTGGCCTTGGAGGCCTGTCCAGAAGAAAAAAAAAATAGCTGGACACAGCAAATGGAAGCAATGCTAGGAGGTTTGTTCCTCTGTGCTGATGGATGCCCCTGGATCCCTGGAAGTGTCCAAGGCCAGGTTGGATGGGCCTTGAAGCAACCTGGTCTGGTGGAAGGTGTCCCTGCCCATGGCATGGAACAGAATGATCTTGAAAGTCACTTCCAACCCAAAGCATTCCATGATTCTATGATGTGGGAAGCCCTTTTACCACGGGGCTGGATTTGTTGAGGTTTTTTAGGGGAATACTGGATTTATTTGCCCCGTGTCAGGGTGGTGAGGAGGAGGAGCAGGAGGAAGCACAGCAGGTACTGAACTGTGGGCTCCTGGCTCCAGAGCTGTGGTGATGCCCTTTGGAAAACCCAAGGTGTGTGAGTTTTCCTTGGAGAGACAGCAAGATGGCATCCAGGAACAAGGCCAGTGAAGAAAGAAAAAACTAAATGGGATCATGGAAGGGACCTTGAGTTGGAAGGGACCTTAAAACTCTTTTTTTTGACCTCCTGCCATGGCCAAGGACACCTCCCACTATCGCACGGTGATCCAAGCCCCATCCAACCTGGCCTTGGACACTGCCAGGGATGGGGCATCTTCAATTTCTCTGTCGGTGATGTTTCCACATTTGGAAAACATCCCAGATGTTTCCAAACAGGATGTTTGCCTCCGGCTCACGCGGTGGCAGCGCTCTAAGCTGGGAGAGGATTTGGCTCTCCCTCTGGAGCATCTCCGCGAGGGGTCCCGCTGCAGCGAGGGCCCGGGAGCTGGGATTTGGGGAGAAGGGCAGAGCTGGGGGGGCTCGCCGGCTCCGGGCGCCTCTCGCCTTTGTTCGGGCAGCGCCAGAGCCGGGCAGTCGCGGGGCGGGGAGGGATGGGGAGGCGGGATGGTGGGAGGGAGGAAAGGAAGGAGGGAGGGCTGCCCGAAAAAGCTTTTTTTTTTTTTTTTTTTTTTTTTTTTTTTTTTTTTTTTTTTTTTTTAATCTCCAAGGAAAGAACGATCCACAGGCAACGCGAGAACTTTTTTTTCCCCTTCCCCCCCCTCCCCCCCGCCCCGTCTTTAATAAGAAAACTATGTTTTAAAAAAATTTAAAAATTCGAAGAAATTTAATTAAAACGAGCCCGACCTCCCACCCCCTGGCCCAGACCCGGCCCCCGGCCCGCCCCACGCCGCCCGGGAGGCGGCAGAAGCGGCGGCGGCGGCGGC
>VZUI01055474.1:0-15827 GCA_013401135.1 Cettia cetti | reverse complement strand
CGGGGCGATGCAGCATCCCTCCCGGGGCGATGCAGCATCCCTCCCGGGGCGATGCAGCATCCCTCCCGGGGCGATGCTGAAGCTCCCCGGATCCCGCTCCCTCCGGCACAAGCCTGGCTCAGTCACTAACGCTCTTCCCCGGATTTGCAGGAGAGCTGCTCCCTCTGCTGAGTTTTCTGTGGATCGCCACCGGCACCTGATGTCCTTCCTGACCATGCTGGGCCCCAGCCCCGACTGGAACGTGGGGCTCTCTGCCGAGGACCTCTGCACCAAGGACTGCGGCTGGGTGCAGAAGGTCGTGCAGGATTTAATCCCCTGGGATGCTGGCACCGACAGCGGCGTCACCTATGAGGTGCAGGCACTCTCATGATTTTGTAGTTTCTTCAGATATTCAGTGTTCAAATGAAATAATTCAGTTTTATTTGAATAAAATGCTCAAATATTCAAACCCCCCCCCAAAAAAAATCACCTCGGAGCGGTGAAGTAGGAAGCAGTTTGATCCATGCTGATGCCATCTATGCCTTTATACTTTTTACTCTGCCAAAATTTTCTCTTCAAATGAAATAAAATTCACTGTGGGCTGTTTTGCACGAGTTCCTTCAGCATCAGCACTGACAGGATAAAATGACATTCACCTGGGGGGTTATTGCCACAGAAGGACAGGACAGGGGAGGTTGGCAGGAAGCACAGCGAGTCATCTGCTCCAAGCTCCCTGTCTAAGCAGGCTCATCCTAGAGCAGATTGAAGGGCTCTGTGCAGTTCCTAAATATCTCCAGTGAGGAAGGCTCTGCATCCACTCTGGGCAGTCTTTTCCAGGGCTCAGTAAAGTTTCTCGTTTCTGATGTTCTGTTTATCTGTTGAATAAACAGAGGGCTTTGGTCACAGCAGGCCTTTGAGTGCCCACCCCCTTTGGTACAGACCAAAGCAATGCCATCAGCAGCTACATCAACTCGAGTTTGGGGCTGTTTCTATCCAATGCCAGCTCTTCTGGTTGGCACAGGAAACTTCAGCTCTTTCTTACAACAAAGCAGAACAAAAGCAACAACAACAAAACCAAAACAAACAAAAAAACCCCCACAAAAACAAAACGAAAACAATCCCCATAGTAGTAAGTATGAATGTGCCAAGTCCACCTCACATTGGAATTTTGCAGCTTAGCATTTCAGAGGTTTAATTTCTGCAGATTAATTGTATTATTAACTATTAGTTCCTTTTGTAACATTTTTCTTTTTGATTACAGTCTCCCAACAAACCTACAGTGCCTCAGGAGAAGATCAGACCTCTTACAAGCTTAGATCATCCTCAAAGCCCATTTTATGATCCAGAAGGAGGCTCTATCAAGCTGGTGGCCAGAGTTGTCATTGAGAGAATTGCACGGAAGGTAGAATACACATAAGTAAAATTCTCAAGCAAGCAAAAATCCACTTCATAAGCCAAAAAAACAATCAATTCTTTCTCCTCCTTCCCTCCAAACCTACTCTCCTTAACCTACCTATGCAGCAAAGATAACAGCAGAAAAAAATTTTAAACTGTTCTGGAGGTCTTAGTTCTCCTAATTCTAGCAATTACTGCATCTGCTGTTTTGGGGATTTTCTTAATGCACGCCCAGGAGTTTGAAGAGAAGGTGCTGCAGACACAGGGGTGCCTCACACTGTACTGGTTTAACCCCTCAGGGTTGAGTTTCCTCTCTTCAGTGCTCACCATCATTTTTTTGCAGGGGGAGCAGTGCAATATCGTTCCAGATAACATAGATGATATCGTGGCAGACCTAGCACCGGAGGAAAAAGAAGAAGGTACGTTTGAAATCAGTTTGTGCATTACTAATAGCTTATATTTTGTTCCATTCCCTGCTGTCATTTGCAGAAAAGGTACAAAACTGACTTAGGAGCAAAAATTCCACTCAGTGTCAAATAGTGATTTAGGTTTTCATCTCTTCTGGTCTCTTCTGTTAGCCCTCCCTTGTACAGAAAAGAAGTACCTAGGAGATGACAATAACAATACAGGCAATAAAAAAGAGAAGACACTTTTGGGGTTCAAATAATTTTTTTTTTAATTAAGTTAGAAATTGGCAATTCTTTTTTCTTCAGGGCTAAAATGGAGATGATAGAATGAAGAAGGAAATAATGTATTCTATTGGAATCTAAAGTAATCATCAGCCAAGAAAGTGGAAAGTGGAAGCCCATCTTTAACGTTCAGTGCCTTTCCTCACTTTTCAGATGATACCCCTGAAACTTGCATATACTCAAACTGGTCCCCGTGGTCGGCCTGCAGCTCCTCTACCTGTGAAAAGGGCAAGAGGATGAGGCAGAGAATGCTCAAAGCTCAACTGGACCTCAGTGTGCCCTGCCCAGACACCCAAGACTTCCAGCCCTGCATGGGTCCAGGCTGCAGCGACGAAGGTAACCAGGAGTGGAAGGTGGGGCAGGAGAACACCTTGCAGAGGTGAACTTTCCTTAAAAGTTCTCAAGGATGCTGGGGGCTGCACACAGCTTGAGCTGTGGCCAAGAGAAGATGGCTGGAGAACACGAGTGGAAGGTGTCAGTGGTGAATTGTGTCTCAGAGCTCAGGGCACGAAGGGCACAGGCGTACAAAGGAGAGGAGCGGAGGGTGCAGTGCAGGAGAGGGAAGGAACATGAAAGGGGTGCTGCAGACAAGTGGGCAGCAGCTCTGTCAGTGCCCACACCCGCTGTGTTTCAGATGGCTCCACCTGCATGATGTCTGACTGGATTACCTGGTCCCCCTGCAGCGTCTCCTGCGGGATGGGAACCAGATCCAGGGAGAGATACGTGAAGCAATTCCCCGAGGATGGCTCCATGTGCAAAGTGCCTACTGAGGAGACTGAGAAGTGTATTGTAAACGAGGAATGCTGTAAGTTTTCACTCAGCTGCATGAAATCCAGCCAATAGCAGGAGCACTGCCCAAACCATTTTTTATATGGGTCTTACTGGGGTCCCACAGAGCTCCATCTTAGGCCCTGTGCTCTTCAATACCTTAATAAATTACTTGGATGCAAGACTGGAAGAGATATTAAGCAAATTCCCAGATGTTCCAAAAGTGGGAGGAGCTGCTGACTCCCTCAGAAGCAGGGAGGACCTGCAGAGAGACCTCAACAAATTAAAGAACTGGGCAATCACCAACCACATAAAGTTCAACAAGGGAAAGTGCCAGATTCTGCACTTGGGATGGGGCAACTCTGGATGTACAGACAGACTGGGCAATGAGAGGCTGAAGAGCAGTGCCAGGGAAAGGGATCTGGGGGTACTTGGCAAGCTGAACAAGAATCAGAAGTGCCCTGGAGCCAAGAGGGACATCTGTGTCCTGGGGAGCATCAGGCACAGCATCCCCAGCTGGGGAAGGGAGGGATTGTCCTGCTCTGCTCCGGGCTGGGGCAGTTTGGGGTGCCACATCATAAAAAACATTATTAAGCCATTAGAGAGTGTCCAAAGGAGGCCAGGAAGAAGGTGAAGGGTCTGGAAGGGAAGCCCTGTGAGGAGTGGCTGAGGGCACTGGGTCTGTTCAGCCTGGAGGAGAGGAGACTGAGGGGAAACCTCACTGCAGTGGCAAACTCCTGGTGAGGGGAAGAGGAGGGGCAGGCACTGATCTCTGTTCTCTGGTGGCAGTGACAGGACTCAAGGGAATGGCCTGAAGTTGTGTCAGGAGAGGTTTAGGTGGGATGTCCAAATAAATTTGGGCACTGAAACAGGGTCCCCAGGGAAGTGGTCACAGCATCAAGCCTGCCTGAGTTCAAGAAGGGTTTGGACAACACTCTCAGGGATATGGTGTGACCCATGGGTGACCCTGTGCAGGGCAGCAGCTGGATGTGGTGTCACCCTGGGGTGACCCTGTGCAGGGCAGCAGCTGGATGTGGTGTCACCCTTGGGTGACCCTGTGCAGGGCAGCAGCTGGATGTGGTGTCACCCTGGGGTGACCCTGTGCAGGGCAGCAGCTGGATGTGGTGTCACCCTTGGGTGACCCTGTGCAGGGCAGCAGCTGGATGTGGTGTCACCCTGGGGTGACCCTGTGCAGGGCAGCAGCTGGATGTGGTGTCACCCTTGGGTGACCCTGTGCAGGGCAGCAGCTGGATGTGGTGTCACCCTTAGGGGTCTCTTCCAACCCAGCGGATCCTGTGATACCCACGAATGATTTTCTCTGTGCCCTTTGAACAGCTCCCAGCAGCTGCCTGGTGACTGAGTGGGGCGAGTGGGATGAGTGCAGTGCCAGCTGTGGCACGGGCATGAAGAGACGGCACAGAATGATCAAGATGACCCCTGCTGATGGATCCATGTGCAAGGCAGAGACCACTGAGGCAGAGAAATGCATGATGCCCGAGTGCCGTGAGTGTCCGGGGGCTCATCTCCCCTGCTCCAAAAAGAAACATCGTTTCTGACATGCTGCCCCAGCACACAAGGAACACAGCTAAACCAGAAGCAATGCTGCTTTTCCTTGTCCTCCTTAAAATTAGGAGAGAAATCTTGGGGATGGTGCATTGAGCACATTCACCATCAGGATGAGAGCATCAATAAAAAAATGTTCAGTGGTGTCCTGCTGCTGTATGACCCACACAGTGGTGTGTGTATCAGAAAGCCATACACAAAGAACTCTTAAGTTATGCAATATGAGGTGTATTTAACCATAAGGCTAGAATAAAGCAAATAAAACAGTGCCCTCCCATGAAAAGTTCAGAAATAGAGGTATTTCTTTTGTGCAATCAGCCAGCCACACCCTTACTGTCCCTATTAAATTCTTAGGAAATGTTAAATTTTCATCCGAGGTAATTTTAAAAATATTTTTTGTAGGTTAAATATGGAAGTTTCACTTTTTAGACTAAATTGACTCCCAGTTCTGTTCACTGCAACAACCTTTTCTTTTTCTATTTTTACAGAAGTCATGATTGAAACATAGCTGCTTAAACTATTTATTCCCCAGATGCACTGAGAGCCAGCAGATATGACTTAGATGCAGAAAAAGATAGCAAAGATATTTAAATCAAGCAAACCTTTCAATTTAATATAAAAGGTTTTCTGAGTTTCTTCAGTGGCACTATTCAGCTTATGAAAAGAAAGTATAATTGGCTGATGACAGATAAAACGTAGCACATTTTCCACCTGTATTATTTTCAAAATGTACACCTTCATAATTTATTTATAATAAGAAATGGTTAATAAGGAGAATTCATTACCTTTCTGTTTCCTACCAGATACCATCCCCTGCCTGCTCTCTCCCTGGTCAGAGTGGAGTGACTGCAGTGTAACCTGTGGGAAGGGAATGAGAACCCGGCAGAGGATGCTGAAATCTGCTGCTGAGCTGGGAGACTGCAACGAGGAGCTGGAGCAAGCAGAGAAATGCATGCTGCCAGAATGCCGTAAGTTTGGGAGATTCCCTGGGAAAAGGAGGCTAGGCATCTGTCAAAACCTATGGATCAAACCTCTACCACCTCTACCACCACTTCTTAGCATCACTTCTTAGACAGGGTTATCAACTCTGCATTGCTTTAAAATTATTATTATGGTTGTGGTTGTTGTTGTTATTATTATTATTATACACTTCCAGCAACTGAGAGCTGAAATATGACCGTGTCTTAAATTCAGCTTTGCCCTACTTCACCCCATGATAATTCCCAATATTTCTGTGGGAATACAGCTCTGCCTGTTGAACACACTACAGCTCCAGGCAGCTCCCCAGCAGGAAATAAGTCAGTATTATAAAACGTGGTTGATCACTCAAATGCAGACCATGTGCCAAGAAAGAAAGAAAGAAAGAAAGAAAATTGAAATCACCTGTGTGATTCTTTTAGCTCAGAAAGAGCACAAAAGAGGCTTTCTGCACCTTTGATACACCTCTGAATGGTATCACTTTGCAACCTGCCACTGGATGGTGTGGAGGCAGCTGCAGAGATGTTTTTTACCTTACTCCATTAAAATCCCCCACTTCTTGGGTAGAGCAAATTTCTGGTGGCTTTTCGGTCTTTGTGAAGTGTGATAGCCTAAGGCACTGCTGAATGAATGAGATATGATTGCTTTTAGCATCCTGTTGCCTGCTGGTTTATGAGGTTTTATCACAAATTACATTATTTTTCATAGAAAGTATTGGTTAAAAAGCCTTTTACACTGTAATTGCTCATTCAAATTTTCCCAAATAATGTGAAATATCATTTTGACTATTATTTGCTGGGGCTGTAGCTATTAAGCAGTGCTGAAAGATGAAAACTTTTAAGATATAATGGTATTAGTGAATATGGCTTATTGCATAACACTGACAGCAAAGCAAGGCTCAAATCTCGGAGGTAGCAAATTCTTTTTAAATATAACTCAATTTCCAACAGCTTTTCATTACAAAACAGACAGATGGGTGGGAAAATTGAAGAAGGCACAGGAGAATTATTTATATGTTGTTTGTGATTTTAGTGATCTGCCAGCACCACTCTTGAAGAAGAAATGGAAGAGCGTGTCAAATAACGCTTCTGTTAGGAAGGGACTCAGAAAATTTTGACACGCAGCCTCCAAACAATTGCTGAGAAGCTTGCAGGCTTAAATAGAGTTCCTGTAGTTGGGGTGTGAAGATTCACCAGGCAACACCTGTGAATTTCTAGTCCCTGTGTTCAGATCTCACGGATTTTGTGTCACCTCTTTGTGCTCCGTGTCCCCTGCAGCCATCGACTGTGAGCTGACGGAGTGGTCCCAGTGGTCCGAGTGCAACACCTCCTGTGGCAAGGGCCACATGATCAGGACCAGGATGATCAAAATTGAGCCCCAGTTTGGGGGAGCAGCTTGCCCTGAGACCGTGCAGCGCACAAAGTGCAGAGTGAGGAAGTGCCTGAGGGGAGCAGGGATGGAGAAAAGACGCTGGAAGGAGGCCCGGGAGAAAAGGAGAAGTGAGCAAGCAAGGAAGAACTTAGATAGTGAGCAATACCCAGGTGAGTGTGAAACCACTTTGAGTGTGTTTGTGGCTTTTCTGCGTGGCAGGAGCCTGGGAGCAGCTTCAGTGTGTTCTGTGACAGCATCTTCCCTCAAGGGAAAGGTTTGGCCGTGCCTAAAACACAGCCACTTTCAGTGCTCGCCCATCACCAAACCAGCCTAAGCTGAGGGCACCGTGGGGAAAGGCCCACATCTCTCCATGTCCCTGCACTAAAAATATTTTAGCTGCTCCACACAAAAGTGTGAAAAAGTTTAAACTTCACACCTGGCAAAGGATTGATTGCAGTTTCTACTGATCTGGGTGGTTGGCTTCAAACATTTAAAATATTTGTTCCTGGATCCGATGCTGAATTTCAAAACTGAACTAATTTCCACCTCAGTAGTCTAATTCAGGCTGCCCCAACAGGTTTACTCAAACTGCTTTTCCAGTGGGGGACACTATCATCAAGTACTGATTCCTCAAGTCAACAGAACATACCTTGTGGTATAATTAACATTATCTGGATAGGAATTACTGCTAAGCTGGGGCTCATGCTTGTCTGACATTCAACAATTTCATCATTTTATCAATCCTTTGTAATGTAGACATTAAATTTCTCTTTACTTTATCCAGTGTTTGACAAATGCAACCTGGTTATACCTAGCAGAGGTTTCTACTTCTAAAAACTTAACCAAATCACCTATTTTTTCTCAGTTTGTAGGCTGAAACCATGGACTTCTTGGACAGAATGTTCTACCCTCTGTGGAGGTGGAATCCAGGAGCGCTACATGATGGTAAAGAAGAGGTCCAAAAGCACTCAGTTTACCAGCTGCAAAGACAAAAAGGAACTAAGAGCGTGTAATGTCCATCCTTGTTAACAAAACACAAGGTTCCAAGTCATGCACTCTGAGCTAAATGGAAAGTCAACCTTGATTTGTTTTTTAGAACAACAACACCAGAACATAAAGTGTATATTAGTTTTCATTTTTGCAGTGTGGTTTGCTTTTTAGTCTTGCTGGTGCAAGAAAAATATTTTATAAATATTTCCTCACGGATTCATGCTGAGAGTAAGTCTTTGGTACTCCAGCCAGCCCTAAATGCATAAAAATAGTAAGGTCATGGTGAGTTACTTAACTAAAACACAGACACATCCATGGACATGGAATAGCCATATAGAAATAGCATTTGTGAAGACATGGGATGCATGCACATTAACAGAACTAAGTTAAAGTGACAAAGTTTCATCTGTGGGAGGATTTCTCTCTAGATTCAATTTTGAAAATCCAAAGCAGTGCCTCTGTCATTACACAACTATGCCAAGGAGTAATTTCAGTAATGCTGGTTCAATAACAATAAAGGTGCATGGTTATCTTTTTACACTATTGGGTTAAGCTGAGAGTTATTATAATATTAATAAAATCCTGAACACTTCTCTTCACATGGATGATGTGGTCCATGCAAGAAGGTCTTTTTTTCTTCAGAACTTCAAAAGGAAATAATTTTTGCAGCTCGATAGTGATGTCTGACCACCACACAATCACAGTCAGGAGAGCACATGAAGAAAACATGCAAATATCATAATGTGTGCAGTCTGTACTGGGTCTATCCATTGCCTCACAAAATGGACACAGAACTAGCAAAAATTGGTCCAGAGTGTTGCAACAGCTGTGCCACAGGATGTCTTCCATGTGAGAGACACTAAAAAATTAGATTCAGTTTCACAAGGATCTTATTCACAGGTGAAGAGGGAGACAGGTTTATAATAAAACAAAAATGGTAGAGAAAAGGTGAGCCAAGTGCTCATGCATCCCTTAAAACTGAAATGAGCCTCTGAAAGGAAACAGTGACAGTCTTGTAAAAAAACTGATTATAGATTGGCACAAGAATACATTTACAGCAGTGTCATTTATATCTTTTTTACTCAGACTATAGGGTAATCTAAAAATTACTACATTTGTGAGAGTTACCCTTTGTGGATATCCTAGCCAGGTTGAATGCCCTCCCTGACTACTTAAGTGATAAAAAAACTGCCTGAGATTAGAAAATATCTCCTCCTAATTCCTATTTTACCCCATCTCCTGCAGAATTTAGCTCTCATCCCTGCACTGAGTCAGGTATAATCAGAGAGACCCTTGGGCCCCACTTGCTATTGGAATACAATATTTTCCTGTAATTTTATTTTCCTGCAATAATCTAACAGTAAGAGGGGAAGGTGATGGGTTACCATTTGGTCCAGGCAAGGCAGCACAAGCCCTGTGTCTCTACAGAAGCAAGAATAATGCACTGAAAATAAAGATTGTTGATGCTGACTCTTAAGCTTGAGAGAAATGAATGGAGATTTTTTTATTTTATTTTTTTTAATGGCTTCTAAACCAGCCTTAAGTAATTTGCTCTCTTCCTTAGCACTTGGTCACTACCCTGAGGTTTTAAATATTGCTGTGCACCACAACCCTCTGAGCTGCTCATCTTCTCCACCACCACCACCCTGGGGATCCTCTGCCCCTGAACAGGCTGGCTGGGCTGGTGGCATTAACTGTGAGGTTGCTCATCAGCATTTCTCCTCTGAACACTCCTCTGAGCAGCAAGGGCTGCTCAGGACTTCCACAGCCGTCCCCTCCCAACCACTCTCAAGGTATTTCACTGCTTTCTGCAGGTTTGGAATGAAGGAGAGGCCAGGGAAATGATGGAACCAGTGGCAGTGCGAGCCCTCTCCTGCTGCTGCTAAATGAAACGGGTGCACGCCCACAGCCAACCAAACCAGGAGGCAAAAAGAGTGCAACAAGGTTTCATGCTAAAACCAAACATTTTACTTTTTGCACAGCTTGGCTCGCATAATATTAATTCAGAGGGTTTGCCTCCTTGTGCCTGTTCAAAAATTGTGCAGTTTATGTCTCTACAGCACTGCCACTACAGCACAGTAGTATGACTGTCCCTCACTAATGCTTTTAGGACCTTACATTTCACTTTTATGACCTGAAATAAAGAAAACTTGATGAAAAAAACCAAACCAGTAGAATGATCTAGGTGCTGGAAGAGTGACCAGCGGAGCATATTTTGGGTGAAGAAACTGCAGAGAAGGGCTGCAATGATCAGTGCCAGGGGCTCAGCCAGGGCAGAGCCACATCCCTGGCTGAGCTGGCAGAGGGTGTCCCAGCTGAGGCCATTCACTCAGAAAAGTGATTTTTGGCCATAAAACGTGTGGCAGAGTGCTTTTAAAGGCTTTGAAGGATCCGTGAGCCTGAGGCAGAGGGAGCAGAAGAGGTTTCTCCAGAATGGAAAAAATGTGCTGAGTTCAGGAACCAGATTTAACTCTTCAACCTTTACCACTTGTTCAAGCTTATCTTGCAAAACCGTGCCTGTTTCAGCAAATAATCAATTAATGCCAGCATTGTATTTTCATTTCCACATTTGTTCCAGTTCATCAAGCCATTTTGTCTACTAAACACTCCCTTTGCCAAAGGCCACGTACTCCAAATACACTCATGGAAAACATACATCTTTCTGAACATGCCCACAAAACTGTCCATTAAAACAACCTGGCATTCCTTTCCCTGTGCTTCTTACTAATTTGATTCTCCACATCCTTTTTTTCTCTCCCTCTTAGAAGGCTGTTCAGTGTGATTTCCAGTCGTTTCTCTTAGGCTGATTAAAGTTCTGAATGTTGCAAATCGCTTCCCACCACCCCCCCACACCCCCCACGCCTTGTGAACAAAAGAAAATGACAAGGTCATTGCACCGGGTCAGAAATGTGTGACCACTCCTACTTAGGTTCAGCTCCTCACACTTGGTTTTCTGTTGAAGCATTTTACAGATCACTTGTTTTTCTTCTAACTTGATACAAGAGAAACATTTAGGCTTGTTACACTTTGTAAAAAAAAAAAAAAAAAAAAAAAACAACAACAACAAAAAACCAACAAAAAACCCACAAACAAAAACAAATGAAATAAAAAAAGAGGTTGATTTTCTATTCAGAAAAAAAAAATAAAAAGCTCTGATATACGATATGTAGAAGTCTTGCATTGTTACTGTAAACTTTCTAGTAGGGTAATAGGCACTGGTTATCAGTCAATAAAAAGAAGAACTGTTATTGTTCTGATGTCCTGGATAATCCTGCTGAACTCAAAGCACAGATGTCACACCAGTTTTGTAGACCTCAACTACCAGATCTTAGCATTGTGTGTAGGGGTTTTTTTCTAATATACAAATGATAGAATCTTTACACATAATGAAAAAGAGAAGTTAGGGGCTTAACAAATGTACAGTAGGACTCTGTTTGTGTGACATGAGTTAAACTAAGTTTTGTTCAATTGCATTTTTAGATTTCCTTTGTTGTTTTTGTTTGCTGTGAAATTATGGAAAAGCTACCATGAACATTTCTTACCAAAGTCTTGTGTAGATGTTTTGTAGCTGTCTGCCTAACACATAATTATTATTATTGTTATTATTATTATTATTGCTATTATTTTGGAATAAAGACATCTTTACTATGAATTTTATGCTTGTACGGGATTCTGTTCAACTAATATGATCATGTACACCAAAAAACATTTATTAATTTGAGTTAAATTAGGTTCTTATTTACATTTTACTCCTGTTCAAGGTAACAGGATATCAGGAGTGAGTGGATTTTACTAGAACCAGTTGTTCTTTCTACTTGGAAGTTGTTTGCATCAAGGTCGTTGTTAAATAGTTTGTTGTTCTTTTGAAATCACTGGGTAGCTTAGGAACGTCACAGAATGTATTTGTGCTTTACTCTCATGTGTGTCATTGTTGCCGGTTTTTAATAAAAGAGGAACTATTTAAAAGAACACATTTTAAAGCCTGGTGGTGCATGAAAGGAAAAATCGTTACAAATAAGCTCTCAAAAAGTCTGAGATTTTGTGAAGCTTTCAACTGGCCTTTTGTGCTCCTGGAAAACTGTTTTGGGACATTGCAGGTCTGAGTGCGCCCAGAAAGGGTGGAGGTGATGGGGCCACACAGCAATGCTGCTGTTGCTCTAGAAATCCAATTGTCTGTAACACCTGCAGCCAGCTAAAAGTGACCAGAGTGTTCACAGAAACCCCTCCATCCTAAAACTGACGTGTAACCAGGCTGAGGGGAAGCTGGAGGTCGTAATGAAAAATGTGCTAAAAACCCTAAACCTCTCTCTACCGTGTTTAAGGCACTTAGAGTTCTTTGCTCCCCCTGCAAACCCATCTGATGTTTTTATTGCACATTCCAACCGTGGGACTCAGCCACTTTGTGCAGTGCTGTGCAGAACAAAGCAGTTACATCCAGCTGAATGACAGGGCTCTGCCTCCCCAGCTTTCCAAAACACAGAACAGGTTGTGCCAGCTGCTGGGCACAGTGACTGCTCGGCAGGCAATGACACCTCTCACGCCTGGTCCAGGGGTCTTCATGCACCTAAAATGTTAATGCTGGGAGCTCTGCATTCTCCTCTTCCTCACTGAAGCCCTCAGCACCCTCAGTTACTCTGCCATCAGTAATAACCTGCAAACATGGAGAGAGGAGCCCTCCCTCTCTGTGGAAGTGCCATATTTGCACAAGAAGCAGAAACTAAGCCTGTCATAACCCACAGTTTGCTTCCTTTTCATGGCAGGGTATTTTGAGACAAATCTTTTAAATTATAGATTTTGTATACATTTCAAAGGAAGACCAAGAGCCTTAAACCCTCACCCACTGTTATAAACGAACAGCCAATTATATCAATAAAAGGAAATTTATTGAAAAATTGCCATAGAAAAAGTCCAAGAAAGTCACAATCAAAAGAAATCAGTTCTGAGCCCGGGGTCAGAGCTGGGTGAACAGAGATTCTGCCTCTATCGCACCGAACCTGCCCTGTCCACAAAGTCCATTTTTATACTGTTTTCTGGTGGAATGTTAAGTTGGTCCATCCTCCTTTGTCCTTCTCTTCTTTCTTGAATATTTATGAAGTTTTCTTTCCCTGCTGTTAGTCCCCTGAACAGCTTTCCGGGAGAGGATGATTGTTTGATTTGATTTGATTAGATTTACAGGAACCCGGTGTTGGGATGCACACTCTTGACGATGTTGCTCTGATGCAGATCAGGTGTTAATCACCGGGTCGTTGTCAATCCCATCTCCATTTGGTGCCACCCTTTTTCCTGTTGTTGATCAGTGGACCAGCAGCAAAGAAAGGAGACTCCATAAATATTCAAGAAAAGAGAAAAAGACAGAAGGGGATGAAGTAACTCACTGTCCAGCCGAAAAACAGTATAAAAACAGACCCTGCTAAGACAGAGTTTGTGAACTGAGGGAGACTCGTGCAATAGAGGCAGAATCTCTGTTCACCCAGTTCTGACCCCAGGCTCGGAACTGATTTCTTTTGATTGTGGCTTTCTTGGACTTTTTCTATGGCAATTTTTCAATAAATTCCCTTTTATTGATTAAATTTGCTTTTCACTTATAACAGCACTTCAACAAAGTCTCCTTAAATAACCTCCCCAGATGCAACTAATGGGCCTGGGGTCAGGATTTACACCCCTTCATAAGCCTTGAGGCTAGGGAGTTGGGCCAAGAGCTGATAAAAACATCAATATCAGATCCCACACTTCACTTGTGTACCTCGAGGTGTCACGTATTACTTTATCCATGTAATTCAGAAGTTAAATGGGTAAAAAAATAAAGTTTTTTACTTACAGTATTCTTAACACCGCTTGGGCAGTTAGGGAAGCAAAGCAGTGTCTAGAAAACACAGAGTTCCACTAGAAGTCAAAAAACTTGAAAATGGTCTATGTCATGATTTCAAAGTGCATAGCAGGTTATGAATGGTAAAATGCAATTTTCTAGTACCTGCATAAAAAGAGTCACAGAAAACAAGGTGCACAAGTATAGAAACAGTGCTCCCAGAGCAAACGATGAGCTGTATGGTTTAAAAAACAAAAATATTTGCACTTGTTCTCAAACGTCTTCACTGAAGGAAAAGAAACTTTTGCCATTAATCTACTAGCAAACGTAGTTCTATATTTTTTGCCACATTTCAGCTTCCAGTTTACACTGAAAATGAGGATAAATATCTGTAAATGGTTCATTCCTGGAGGGCACAGCAGTATGCAGAGAGGAATCAATGCATCCACACACAAAAAGGCCTGAAATGTCTTTACTGGAGAAATAAAATGAGATCCCACTAGATGGCACTGGAAGCCAACATGGACAGCTGGGGAGGGGGGGGAACAAAACACACCAAAACCCAAACAAACAAAGAACTAACTAACAAAATATAAACCCCAAGTAAGCAGTTGAGCCTGTGTGCAGAGTATCAGCGTGGGAAGGGACTCTAGACCCTAAATCAGCATTTTTCTCTCCATCTGTGCCCACTCCCTGCTAACACCTGGAGCATCCCCCTGCAGCCAGGCCAGTCACCTGTCAGGGAGGCTGGAATCTTGTCCCAGCCCTCCTGAATCAGCTTGGGGATGCTAGGGGGTGCAAATCAGCTGGGAAGAGGGTGAGCAGAGCTGGGGCTGGAGCCAGGATTCCCAAGGGCTGGAAAGGAGGGAAACACCTTGGCTGAAGCCAGGGTTAGAATTACAGGTGGGATTTGGAGGGCACTGTGACTCAGAAGTCACTTTGGTGCCTAGTTTTTTCTTGGGCAAGGTCTCCTGTAGTGAGACATTGAAGCACCTGCTGTAGTTGTGGTGAACTTGTTTTATTCCCTGATGTTGTATAAAGACAAGCATTTTTGAGATGGAAACCATTTGGAACTGCAAAGAAAGCTGAACAACTTGCTACAGCCTGTGCAGAGAAATGCACCCCAGCCTTCTGCTTGAGTACAATGGGCAGCTCCATCACACAGTTCTCCTACCTACACAAAACCCCTTCTGTGCTCAGATAAAAGCAGAACTTAGAGGAAAGTTTTGGTGTTAGGTTTTTTTCTTCTTCTTCTTGAAAAGCCTGTGGGAAGCACTGTCTTTATGGAGAGCCACCCAAGGAGAATTATTGTGTCACGTGCAACGATCCCCACACCATTAGCAAAAGGCAAGGTACCTTTGCCATTTATGGCAAATAATGCAAAAATAAGAAATTCTGCAATAGTTATTTCAACCAGGCCATGTTGGAGCCATTGATTGATGCAGGCAGCATCAATTCCCTGCCCTCCTGTAAGCAGGACTTGCAGCATGTTAGGATGCATTCCATCAAAAACATCCCAGCTGGACCCACACCATGGCGGGCCACAGGCTGGGCCGTGTCCCAGCAGCGATTTCAGGCTTATCACAGGTACTTGTTCAGTGTTCCCTGAAGGTTTTGTAGCTCTCAATCAGAGAAGGAAAAATAAACCTTATGTTGGGGGTTGGATTTGTTTCCTTTTGCTTGTGGAATTCTTTCCATTGGGATGCTAGGGAACTAATGGCTGGGTGCCTGTGGGTGCCTGGCCAAGACAAGAAAGGACAGGGTGGGGGCAGTGGCTCTCTCTTGCTCCTGGCATCAGAGAGGGCAGGTCTGGCTGCTGCTGCAGGAGGATTCTCCTTTGTCTCCACTGGCTCCAGTCCTGAGAAAGTCTGCCATCATCATCTCCTGAGCCCCAGAACAGCTGAGTTCATCTTCTCCTGCCCTGTTGGACTGACCCTGTCCTGCTGCCGCCGTTCCCTCAGCACTGCTTTGAGGTTTTCCTGTGGCACTGTGTCTCCTCCCCTGCTGGGACATCCCTGCAGCTCCACTGCAGAGCTTTCTGCCCTCACCCACCGGCCCGGGATTGTTCCACCGTTCCAGCCTGGTGCTCTCAGCGAGATCAGACTGCCCCAAGCTTTGTGAGAACAAAGCCCCTTGAGGTCTTGCCTGGTTCTGTTTAGTATTATAGCTGTAATTGTTATTGTTTGTTTGTATTGTTACAAATACTAGTAAAGAACTGTTATCCCTATCCCTGTAAGTCTGCCTAAAAGCCCCTTTAATTTCCTAAATTATAGTAATTTGGAGGGAGG
>VZUI01055470.1:0-27083 GCA_013401135.1 Cettia cetti | reverse complement strand
TATTTTATTTTATTTTATTTTATTTTATTTTATTTTATTTTATTTTATTTTATTTTATTTTATTTTATTTCATTATTTAATTTTATTCAATTCTATTCACTCAGAGTTTCCCAGTTAGTGCAGTTCTCTCCATGGGTTTAAGGAGGACCTTTCACCACCTTTCCAAGTCACTTGTTACTGCTTTCATCTTTTCTAAGTCACTAACTACCAAGATGAAAACCACTCAATGTTGTCTTTTGTTTTGTTTTTCTTTGATTTTTTTTTTTGTAAAACTGTGATCGTAAAGTCCTATACAAAAAAACAGTGTCTGAAATTCTACTTTGTAGATTTTTTCCTAAATATTATAAGTTAATGCATTTACAGCAAGAAAGTTCTCAGATCCTGGAAGTCTGACAAAAGCAGAACTGTTTTTCAAACAGTACTAAATAAGATCCCACAGGTAAAGGTTTGCACATCTAGAAAAGTTTTAAGAAAAAAAAAAATCCATCTATTTGCATCTCTAAATAAGTTTGAAAACCTGATTGCATATTACAGAAGAAAAGAGACTTGATCTCAGATGGTTTGATTCCTTCTCCACTATTCCACTCAATGGATTACAGATCTTTTGAGCTCAGTAACATCTCCTAGGAGACCTTAAATCTTTGGTTCCTACATGGTCTGGTTAGATATTGCTACATATTGTTTTGCGCACTTATTATTCCTGCAAAATGGCTTTGCACTGTTGGTCTGACTTCAAGGATTCCTGCTGTTCATTGGGGTGGGAGAACCAGTGACTGTACATCTTTGTCTTGCTCAATCCACAAAGATATGCATCATAATACCACATTAGAACAAAAAGAGAACCCAGAATATTTTGATATGGAAGGACATTAAGTGAGTTTCTTTAATAAATGTTGGCTTGTGCTGTTTGCCCCACTGGCTACACAAAGTATGAGTTTGCTGTGTCAGAGAAAGGGTCATTTAAACATTAGAAATGGACATAACTGACTAGTTTATTTATCTGCCTGGAACTGTGGTTATGAAGTAGCATATAGGATGAGTACATTTATATTGAAAATGTGGAACTATTAAAATTAAAGTCAACTAAAATTAGTTATAAAAGTGTAAAAATAATTTTTATGTATTTATCCATTTTAAGTATGAGTTTAAACTCAAGAATAAAGATGAGTTCTACAATTAAAATTCAGCCACTTAACAATCAAAGTTTCTTGTTTTATGAAACTTCTAGGGAATCAAGGGGGGTATTTTAATATAAGATTTCTCTGCTCCCTCATCTCTTTTTTTTTGTTCATTTTATTTAGCAGAGATGAGATTTTTCAAAGTCAGACATATCTCTGATTTTGATACTTTCATGTCTTTTTTCAATCTCTGTTGTGGGAAGCCTGGCCTTTGTGAGGCCAATGGGGAAAACTCTTCATTTTGCTTGGGGTTCAGATTTCATACTGTCTTCTGCCATGATGCAGCTTTTTAATATAAACAAGTAAATGCCTTGTTAAGTAAATGAAGGACAAGTTAACCAATTATAAAGACTGTATTGCCAGCATTAACGATTTTTTAAAATTTTATTTCAGTATTAGATTACATATAAGAAGCTTATTAAAAGAACATTACATTTGCAAAGTCAATTTCTGGAAAGTTGCTCAGTGCCAGGACAAGGCTGCATAAAGAGATTCAGTCATAAGCAATGTTATTTTTTAATGCTGCATTAACTGAGAAATGTTTATAACTCTCAGAATTCAAAGTCCAGTACAACCTTGTTTTTTGCAGGTCTGTTACCCTATATAAACAAATTAAAAATCTCAATAATTATTCAAGTAGGCAATATTTCAAGCCTGAATTTAAATGCTTTTTTTCAAGTGATGGTTATGTCTCAGTTTCTTGGCAAAAAAAAAAAAAAAAAAAAAAAAAAAAAAAAAAGACAATGCCATTTTTTTACTGTAATTTTCCTTTCCCTTGTACATGGTTTATTGAAATTGCAGACTTTGTGGCAAGGACTGCATTTTATTGGGTAGGTCTATTAAAGCAGTACCCATAATTTAGGTAGTCCTATAATATAGGTGAACGAATAAAGAGCAACTTGTTACAGCAACACAATTTTTCAAGATAAGAAAAATACATTTTAGACCTCAAGAACCATGTCCCGATACATACAGTATAGGGTAGATGTTTAAAGATCTTATGACTTTTTAATGATTTTCCTGGAAGTCACTGGGTACACAACAAACCTGAAGGTCTGCTTACTGCATTAATGAACAAGGTTTCCATCAACATTTGCTGTTAACTGTGTTATAAAGTCTGCTTCTGTGTGAAACCTCATAAACCAGACACTTAATCAAAACAAGCATATTAAACAACTATTCATTATTTTAATTCAGTTGGAAATTTATGAAAAGCTGGTAATGATAGCATACACGCCTATTTATGCTAAAATAAATCGCTGGATATTTCACAGTGTTTCTCTGCATCTAGTTTTGTTAAAAATAGGATTCCAACGCTGAACTTCAAAAACTAATTAAAATCCAGGACAGATTCAATGAGCAATTTAATTATCAATGTTCTGTTCAACTAATTGTCTCATGGAGACAGTGTTCTTAGTAAGAGGAGACTGCAAACAGATGAGTACACAGATAGCAGAGAAAATACATTCTACTGGCTTAGCACCTTGCCTAGATTTTTGGCAGTTGACTTAGATTTTACTCTAAATACATCCCTTTGCAAGATCTAGGCGCCACAATCATGCCTGAAACACGACTGAAAATTCAGCAAGTCTGAGAAAATTTTGATTTTTTTTCTGTTTTCAATGGACACTTTTGAAATGCTCATAAAGGTACTTTTTCTAGAACAGTCCAGAGACAGAATATAGTGACCTGCGAGCTAGAAATAGATACTTTCAATATGATTTCTCTTTGCATAGTGCCTGAATGGGAATATGAAACCAGCTGAACAGGTCAGGCAATTCTGGTCCTTTCTGGGCACTTCTCTGGGAACACAGCTCTTGGCTGTTTTGAGCAAATAAACAAGTATGCAAGGAGATGGACAATGAGTTATAGTATCTTTCCTGAGCCACTGTGTCTGACAAAATATGAAGTTTGACAAAACCTGTTTGTGAGCATCAGCAGATGGGCATGTACAAGCCATCAGTGGAAATGTTTGACCTAATTCTGCCAGCAGATGACAGATCTGAACAAAAGAACAAACACTTCCTTCCCCCAGCCTGTAGTTCTTCATGGGGTTGTTGTCACCTAAGCTCAGGGCCTGGCAATGTTTGACTTACTGGACCTCATACAACTGGCCTTGGTCCATCAGTCCAGCTTTCCAGATCCCTCTGCAGAGCCTTGATGCCCTCCAGCAGATCAACACTCCCACCCAACCTGGCATATCCATGACCTGACTGAGGGTGCCCTCAATCCCCTTTTCTAAATCATCAATAGAGATATTAAACTGGCCCCAGTACTGTGCCCTGGGGGACACCCCTTGTGACAGACTGCCAGCTGGATCTGACTCCACTCATCACCATTCCCTGGGCCTGGTCATCCAGTCAGTTTTTCATCCAGTGAACAGTGCACCCTGTCCAGCCCATGGGCAGCCTGTCTGTCCAGAGGAATGCTGTGACAGACAGTGTCAAAGGTTTACTAAATCCATGTGTACACCCACAGTCTTTCCCTAATCCACTAAGCGGGTCAGCTTCCTCTTAGATTGCTCCATGGAAAGCAGAAGTGAGATATAATGGATATATTTTGCAGGGAGAATGAGTGGCCTTAAGGCTCGGAGGACCAGCGTGACAGAGTAGAAACCTTCAGTGGTTTTGCAACATGAGAAGTGTTGTTTTCTTAAAAGTAATATCTCCTGAGAAAGAGTTGTCAGTAGCCAATTTTCTCCTTGGTAAAAAGAATAGAGAATGTTTGAAACTGTCAAAATATCCCATCTGAATTATTTATAAAGATTTTTTCCTGTTAAATAGCAAGCTTAAACTGTCACTTTAGAAAACTTATAGGAGAAAGAAAAAAATATATAAATCCAAATTATTTTTTTTAAATAACCAGGAAAACACTTTTACTGATATGAATCAATAGGGCAGGGTTTCTTTTGTTGTGATTCCCCAGAAATATTGAATTTTTTTAAAATCCTTAATGAGCTTGGAAAAACATTTACCTTTATGAATTTTCACAGGATCAGAAAATTCCTTGTCCTAGAAATCTGCAGATTAGAAGACACACAGGCTGAGGATGCTCTGTGAGAGGAGGCAGTTGTATTTTTCAGTGTCAGAGTTTATTTGCAACAAGGAGGTAGGTATGATAACAGTTACATTTATGGGACTTTCAGGCAGAGAGATAGCTGTAGATAGATACAGGTAGTTATCACATAATTTTCCAACTTCTGCAAAATGGGAATACGTTTTGTACACCATACTTTAGAAATAGCACAAATATGGTTCATACCCTGAAGAAGTGAGACATTCATTTTTAAATACACTAAAGAAGAAATTTTACATAAAGTAGCTCCAAGAGTTCAATCTCAAAACAGCCTTGAGTGGCTTTGTTTGCTTGTTTGCACGTATTATTGGAATGGAGATTTTCGTCATCTCCTTTCTTAGGCTGGCAGTCCCTGACAAAGCTTCACAGAAGGGTTTGTTAGGGGGGATTTGCCTCACAGGGAGGCACACTGGTAGGAAAACAAGGGAATAAGCAAATGTAGGGCTGCATGGCCCTAATCCCTCAGTCCTAAAATTGAAAAAAGAGACTGAAATAAGTTGTTTTTCTAGGAAAGGGAGAGAAGGAAGAAAGAAAGGCATGAGCTACCCTGCATAGGTGATAATGGAGAATATTTACAACCCAGAAAGCTATTTTTATTCTTCAACTCCTCCCCCACCCTTTACTGTGGAGGCTCTTCTTACAACTGTTTTCTTGATCTATAAAATCCCATACTCTTCTTATCCCCAAGAACATTATTTAATCAACTCTTTACAGCAACAAACACATACATTCATTCAGTATAATTCAAACAGACAGTTTGCAATCCAAAAACACACCAGAAATAATGTTGCCCATTCACTTGTATTCAGGAGTCATCTTTTGTGTAATTATGAAGAAAAACTGCTGGAAACAAATTGAAAAATGTAGTAATCAGTTTGCTTCCCATGATTTACATGAAGGGTACCCTGACAGCACAACAGCATTACTAACTGTGATGATCCAAATCAAATTCCCTTTGTGGCTGGTCTCCATCTCACTGCAGCCTACTGTAAGAGAGGTATCCAAGAAAATCACCTATTACTTGTCACTTCAGTGCAACCACAGCCAGCATCCTACACTGAAATAGTGGTCTCTCTGACAACTGCCCAGACCACACAAACTGCTGGTGAGCACTGCTTTAATTCAGCCTGTCATTGACTCTCCACTCTCCATTCCACCACTGTAATTCAAAAAGATGGAGTATCTGTGATCTCTTACAGGAAAACACTGCTCAGGGAAGACATCTCTCCAGGTAGAGGTTACAAACTACCATGTAGTCTCCCTTATACATCTGCTGTAATTGACAGGTTCTGTGACTCCCACAGTAAAAAAAGGGGCTTCCTGGTCAATGGCAAGTTGAACATGAGTCAGTAATGCCCTGGCAGCCAGGTGGGCCAACCCTGACCTGGGGGACATCAGGGACAGCATCACCAGCTGGGAAGGAAGGAGATTGTCCCTTTCTGCTGTGCACTCATCTTGAGCAGCTTTGGGCACCACAATAAAAAAAGAAGACATTAAGCTGTTAGAGATTGTCCAAAAGAGGGCCACGAGAATGCTGAAGCATCTGAAAGACAAATCTTATGAAGACTGGCTGAGGTCACTTGGTTTGTTCAGCATGGGAAGAGGAGACTAAGGGGAGACCTCATTGTGGTCTTCAACATCCTCATGAGGGGAAGCAGAGAGGAAGGCACTAATGTCTTCACTCTTGTGACCAGTGACAGAACTGGAGAAAATGGCATGAAGCTGAGTCAGGTGAGATTTAGTTTGGATATCAGGAAAAGACTCTTCACTCAGAGGATGCTTGGGCACTGGAACAAACTTTTCAGGGAAGTGGTTACAGCACCAAGCCTGACAGAGTTCAAGAAGCCTTTGGACAATACTCTCAGGCACATGGTGTGACTCATGGGGTGTCCTGTGAAGGGCCAGGAGTTGGACTCGAGGCCCTGATGAATCCTTTCCAAGGCAACATATTTTACAAAAATAAAATAAAATTTTCTGTGAAAATTGAGCCTTCATTTCCAGGCACAGACCCAAAATGTCAGCAAAAGCTTGGTCTGACACAGGAATGAAAATCAAAACTACATCAGGTGTGTTATCAAGGCAGAGAAAGCAGACACTGCACACCACAGCTCCCAGCTCTGACATTGTCTGTCAAGAACATTTGTTCCTCAGATTTTTTACTCCAGCTCATCCTCTCTGGAGTGCTGCAGAACATATACAATATCATTGTCCCTCCACATGCACAGGTTCAATTCTCAAGCTTTTATTTAGGAATACATTTCACAGAAGACTTTACTTTTAAAGTATAAATGTTTCAAGGTTTGGGTCAGGATGTTTGTTTCTGATCTAGGGGATTGCTAAGCACACACAGCACTCGAAACACATTTTTCAGGAGACCAGCATGGACTCAGGGTGTGCTCATGCCAAAGTGGCATATAATTACTGCTGTTCTAGAAGATTTTTTTCCAGATTATTTCTTATCCATATATGTGTTCATATCTATGCAGTGCAAAGTAACAGGATGACTAGCATTTGAGAAAAAAGACACTATTTTTGGATCAGATACCAGCTGTCAAGTTAGATATAGACTACTGCATCTGAAATTTTACAGCCCAGTTCACAAAAATTTTATGTGTCTGTAATTCATGTTTTTGTGTGAAATAGTTGTTTGAATATGTCATGCACGGTGTGCCAAATAACTGCATGCATAAAGACCAGTCAAGGATTGTCTTGGGTCAAAGAATGGTCAACTATATTCTAAAAAGAAGAAATGCATACAGTCAAAAAGCCCCTTATTTCACTGGTAAAAAAATCTGCATGTAAATTCTCAAATTGAATTTAACTGGATTTCTCTTATTTATTTAAAAAAAACCAACCTCAAGGTGTGTACATAAACACACTTTTTCATTTAATTGAGTGTCCCAGAGAGAAGTGAAATGGAACAACCAACAGAGAAGTTAATCAGTTTTAAGAATCTCAGATTTTAGGACCAGATCTTTTGTTTATACCGCATTGTCTTTGGAACTCTCCAGATCAAAGGCCCCTGCTGAACGAGCCTCTCTATGAACCCCCAAATGAAGTCTAAACTCTGGCATTTTTCAGAAAAAAAAGTTGTTAAAGGTAGTTATTTCTTGGACAAACTGATAAGGCAATGTCTGGTTCAAAAACAAAAAAAATCAACCTCAGAAAACCGCAGCCACTTTCTGTTTTAATTTTTTTGAAAAAGACATTTGCGTTATATAAAGAAGCATGTAACAGGTTCTGATTAGGAAATTGTATATTACTTCTGCTGACCTCAAAGGTTAGCAGTCTTTGAATTCAAATCACAAATAGGTTGAAATTAATAACACAAAGACATTGTGAATGCAGTGGACAAGGAATGAATTAATAATAGGGGGTTTATGCTGAATTTGATTTTTTACTATAACCACAGCATACACTTAGATCTACGATAAAAATGGTGTACGAAACTGGGGTTTTTTCATTTGTAACTGAATAATATTAATCTCATCTGAAAAGTAATGGTTATAACAAAACTAACTGTAGTGTAAGCAGTCAGCATTTTCTATTCTAGCAGTTCCCAGAAGCACAGTATTTTGGAGGTAGACTTTGTACAATAAGATCAGAAATGCAGAGACGTCTTCCAAGTTCTGATAAAAGTAACAGATTTTGTGGGTGTTGATAACCTACCAGCTCAGCTCTAATGAAGATAAACCTGTAACCTTACATCCAAGCAAACTTGAAACTGGCATCAATATGCCCACATATATTTAATATCAGCTCTCCAGCATGCAAGTAGTGGTTTACTTGACTTGTTAAAGTCTCTGCATCTCTGCCATGGGTCAGCCTTTGTCCCCCAGTCTTTGCTATTTGCCCAATACCCTTGAATTTTCAGTGAGCTGCTCAGGAGAGTTAACTGGCCATTCAACCCTCAGTTAAGCAATTAAGAAACATCATCATGGTTAGAAAATATTGTATAAATGACTAAAGGAAACATATTTCTAGGGAAAAAAGGGATTTTATTGTAACATTAGGGCTGTATTCCTGTAATGGTATTTTTGTGTTTCTAAAGAACTTGAACGAGACAAAGTGAGACAACTGGCAATTTATTAAATTATTCTCAATAGAGAGCTCACACAGCTACAGTGTGTAATGGACGCAGCCACATGCTCTAACCTGCTGAGAAGTAAGAATTGTGGTCAAGTCCAGTAATACACACTGGTTTACAGTGGAAGATGAGATCTACTGACAGCTATGATAACATGCATGTGTTTAAAGTGCTTTCCTGGACACCAGCCACCAGTGAATCCTACAGGAATAGCATGCTCCTCCTTTCAGGAAGAGAATGACAGACAAATGTTTCTAAATATGAATCTTAATGTTAGATGGTGTCAAATCAGAGCAGCCCCACTCGTATGAACAGAGATTTCATTATTTTTATTTTACCAGCTGAGGCACTAGCTTGTTACATCCGTCCACTTGATGATAAAAACCTACACTTCTCTAAGCTCAGTTAATTGGATGCAGAACATTCTATGCATTTCATTTTCTCTCTCCTTTTTCCTTGTTTTAAATTCTTTTTTTTTTCCCTTCTCTTTTTGGCAAAGTGTCCTTATTATTTTGTATCCTAAAGCATTGGAGGTTAATAAAGAGAGTAAATGGAGAAGGAGATGGAAAAGGAGTTTGTTTGTACTTCACTCTACATTGGGCCATTATGTCTAAATCCATTATGTAGTTTACCTGATGCTGTGTTCAGGGCAACTGAATGCTGTAGTTCTTTTTAATACCGGTATTTTCTTAACACAATTTAAATTAAACCCTTTATTAGTCCAGAAAAGGCTGAACACGAAACAATAGTAGCTCTGGGAGAGTAATTATTTCTGTTCCATTGTCTGAGATGCTAGGGCTTTTGATTAGTTACACTATACAGTACTTAACAGCTAACCAGCCTCACCATGGTTAACAATACACAAGATTTTCCCTGTCCCAGCAGCACTCCAAGTGCTTCTGAAATGTTGGCTCTGTCTTTAATCTTGTTATTCACAAATACCTCTAATTTTCTGGAGTGTGTGTGAAAACTACTGTACTGCCAGCAGCATAGAACATCATGCGTCAGGCTCTGCTGGGAAGGGATCTCTGTAAAATGGATGCATGAAGCTGTGGGTTGTAAGCCATTAAGCTTTCTCAGTACGCTTCTAATGAGCTTATGATAGCCTCACAAAATGACTGCTTTTACTGCAGCCTAGTAAATTACGGTATGTACAAATTAAATCAGTGGGACCCAATGCAAGCTGTTCTTCATCAAGTTCAACCCTTCTTTTAAGAAGTGAAAAATTATGACATACTAGAACAGCTATATGTTTCAGTCATGTCATATGCTGAAAGTGTGTAGTGTACTCAGCTAATTTCTACAATTATCTGTATAACACCTCTCACTCTGTCCCACGGAAACCAAGTACTTCCTCTTATGCTGTTCCTTCAAGTTTAAAAATTGGGGTTGTAATGCACATGGATAATAAATTTATCTCGGCTGTTAAAAGTTAAAAGCCAACAAAGTAGCTCTCTGAGGCCTTGATCTCTCTCTCCTGGAGGCCAGTGGCAAAATCCCAACTGATTTTTTTTGAACACTTACAACCTTCTGCATTACATTAAAACCACTTTTCTATATTACCTCTTTGGCAGTCACAGGGCACCATTAAAAATGCTAATAGAAGTTATTTCTACATCTTCACATATTGCCTCAATTCTTTCTCCTGTCAGTTTTACTTTGGTGTGACCTGAGTGGATTAGCTCCTGGTGTTCAGCCCTCCAAGTGACACCCCTATGAAAGAAACCTTTTGGGGCACTGGTGTATATAGTAATGGAAACATGTCTATCTCTCTTTCTCCAGCTTTCTCTTTACTTCTCTTTTAGTAGCATGGCATCTGAACAATATTAATTACAGTTTGCTAAACAGTTGAAACTGTTTTTAAATTACTACTTAAGTGCTGCTGGAAGTGGAACTGACTTGGCCCTGCTGAACCGATTTACCATACCTGTCTTAGCTTTGTGCATATTTTTAACAGAGCTGTTCATGGCAACAAGGCGTAAATTCTTTAGAAAGTATCCTAAAGTCAATGGTGACATTAATACTCTATAAACATGATGTACATTTGTTAAGTTTGTGCAGAAAGCAAGATGGGTTTTTTCTACAGGGGCTTCAGTCTGGACAATAATCACCAGATATCCTGCAGGAGGTGATGCAGTGCAAAAAAAATGGTGATTCAGAAAAGTTTTCCAAGACTCGCTCTCAGAAGCATTTCCCAGGCCCTGGGGCACATGCTTCAGCTCTGTCCAAGAGTACACAGGAAGGAACATTGGCTGTTCCTTCCTTCAACACCATTCTCTGGTTTCAGAGGGTCTTCCATCTGGTGACTCCTTGGTACTCCTAACTCTTCTGCGGTTTAGCTGAGTGACTGTGAATATGGGCAAAGCAAAGGGAATGTTGGTGAGTTTCTAATAGAAACCTCATCCTCTGGAAATCCTGTGTGTGTTTCTGGACTCCCTGAATATTATAAAAACCAGCATATATCCCCAAAGAAATTTTACGGTTACTGATGATTGTGTTTAATAAGAGCATAAACTGATGAAGTTGCAGAACAAGGTCATCATTAGCAACTTCCAGCATCTGAGAAACAGTAACAGACTCCTTTTCCTATATAAAGTTATGGAATTTAACTACTCATAAAGAGAATAATGGATTTTGCCTTCCATGTTTTCAGTCTTCTGCTTTCCATTCTCAAGCTTTCTCTAAAAGCTCCAGAGTTAGAATTCATCTTTAAAAAGCTGACAATAAATTGTCTTCCAATTTAAGCACTAAGAAAAACAAACAAAACAAGTAACATATTATCTATAATTTTTCTGAAATAAAAATCAAAATAAATTGGAAAAAAAAAAGAGCAACTAGACTGTGAATGCTTCATTAAAGCCATGTTGACTGCAATGAAAGAGAAAGATAAAATTCATATTGTTGTTGGCCATATTCCTACCCCACTCAAAATTAATACATACATTCCAAACTGGAAACCTGTTAAGAAAACCATTTAAGATTGTAAGCAAAAATATCAATCAGACAGTCAACCAACCAACCAACCAACCAACCAACCAACCAACCAACCAACCAACCAACCAACCAACCATCAGTACTGTTAATATTACCTATACATTAAATTAACTAGTGCGATTAAAGTGAATGTCAAATGATTTTATGAACATCCAGGAAAACTTGGCATGGTATCAGTTTCTCCTCCAATTGAAATGACAGCACTTTTCAGCAACTGCATTGCAGATGGCAGCAGTATTTGTGGCAGCGTTCTAGCATCCACAGCTTTAAGCCAGAAGGATATATTAGCTTTGTTCATTTTTCATTTACATATTGATCTGAATACAAGTAAAAATATTGGAATATTGACTACTGACTATTTTATATATTTATGAAAATACACACACATATACACTTACATGAAGCAAGTAAGGAGGGGGAGTTTCCTCTTTCTTTTTTTTTTTTTATAAATTTGTCTCTCAGCTGTCTGGCATTAATTGACTTCTAAGAGATCCTGTCCTCTACCACATATAATAGGATGTTATATAGTTATAAACAGATAATTCAGCTTTCCTGCCTGCCTTCCTTTTCCTCTTTCCTTTATTTCTTCTTGCCTTTTTTCCTTTCTTCCTTTCTTATTTCCTTCTCTTCCTCAGCTATGTTTTAAAACCTGGCATCATATACCATGCATATGTGAAACATCAGAGATGATTAGTACAGACAGGAGATCGGAAAATCATGAAGCACTTCTGAAACTCTGATAGGAAGTGACTCTTCCTGGTTGTTGATTTATTGATGCTGACAACATTAGTTTTTTTCTCATGTTTAAAAAAATGAAAGTACCTTGGTACTTGGAAAAATACTGAAGCCAAGTAAATAATGGAAAAAAACCTCACAAACCTCTGTAGGATTGAATGTCCCTGCACCTGAAAGAACCTGCATGTGTAGCTTAAAAAAACCCAACAAAACCCAAACAAAAAAACAAAAACCACCACCACCACTACCAACAATAAAACCCACAGAAAATTAGAAAAGGTTAAAAATGAAAGGCTTTCAGATATGCTTCTTTGCAAGCATCCAGCATAATTTTCAGATGCTTACAAAGATCCAGCCCAGAAGCTATTTTTTTCTTTAGAACCAGAGCCAATATTTTTCAGCCTCTCTCAAGTCAAGATCTGGGAAAAACACCACCTTTTCAAAAGCTGTCTTCCAATAACCATAAACTAGTTAATGAGGACATTCGATTTTAAAATGTCTGGACAGAGCTGAACACATGATCTAGCAATTTTAAAGATGAAAATTTTGTAGATATTTTCTTTTAAAGGGCATAAGATAATTGTTCTATTTTAACTAGCCCTTTAAAATCATATGCAGACCTTTTTATGTCCTGTTAACAAACAGAAAGATGTAACTAATTTGTCATAGGATTGTGAAATCAACCAAGAAACTAGAAGATTTCAACACCCTGTTTACTCTGGTAAACATCCTGTTTACTCTGGTAATTAGGTCCATTCATTATAACAACACAGAAATGAAAATTATGTGATTTTACCCTATAAAAAAAGACTAGAAATGAATGTTGTGGATTAAGGATTAAGGAAAAAAAAAATCAAGTAATATGGACAACTCAAGTTTTTGCAGTATTTAAGTGAAGAACACAACTTTCAGCACTTAAACACGTTCACAGACAGAGAAGCTCAGAACCACAGATGTTTGAGAAGAGTCTTGCTCTGGCTTCAGTGGTGACGACCACACATGCCTTCCCCATACACCATCCCTGGTGGGCTTGGAGCCTTAAACTCTGATTATACCAGCAATTTAGGGAGTTCCTGATCATCCAAGTGCAGTGAATATTGCTGCATTTTTAGAGTCCTGGCACTGTCTTGGCCATGGTCAACTGAGTAGTCCCCCAAACTCTTCTGATGATCATCCTGTGAGTTAGGATGTTCAGGGCAGCTTGCATATACACTGTTCTGGAAGTAAACCTCTGAATAGGCAGGCGTTTGAACATTATTGAGGCAGCCAGCTGGTCTCCTTAAGAAAACATATTTGATTTGGTAGCGCAGACAGACACTGTAAATAGCTGCCATATACTCAGGCTTGAATGCAGCACCAGTTCATCAGCAGTTCATCAGCAATTTGGACCTCATCTGTCTTATGGGTAAAAGAGTTGCAAGAGAAATCATCGTAAAATATATTGTCTAGGTTTCCATGATATTCTCCTTGAGATATTTCAAACAATAATAACAATTTCACCTTTTTGTGTTCAGGTGTTTGAAGACGAGGTTAAGATTTTTAGTGTAGCCAAAGGACTCAGCTAAGGCCACGTTTGCTCAAATACATACATATTCTTTAGTTGTTGTACTATAGCTTAATTCTGCAGATAGCTACAGCAGCAAAACTCTACAGCTCCTCTGAGACTTCCAAAATGTTTTCCCTAAAGGTGAAAGCCAAAAGGAATTTCTGGTGTGTTCTCTACCTCACTGATAAAGAATCCAGAAAAAAAAAATTCCACTGAAATCAGTGCCTGAATACATTATCTCCACTGGGTCAATGAATTTGCACATGCAGGCAGAGTCTCTGAGAGAGCCAAATTCTCAGCTGGTGTCCATTGACTTTCATGGAGATAGGCCAGGATGCATCGTCTGGGGATTTTGCCAGAGCTGTTGACAAAAAGACACAGATGAAGAGTCAGCTATGCGAGGCTTATAGTTAACTTGGCAAATTTAGGAGTAGCCAAAACACCGCTACAAGGGATATATTTACTGCAAAGTACAACAGGGAAAAAAATGTATATTCAGAAGATGAATATTTCTAATCCTCTTAGAAACCATAATGATATGTCAGAATGAGATTTTCCCATGTGGAAACCACAGTAATGATGCCTTGGTTTTGTCCTGTCTTTAAATTGCACCCTTTCTTTCTGCACTAAGATTAATAACCATAGCAGTAACCCAAGCAAATGCTTTTTGGGAAAAATCACTCTCAACAGCACAGGACACCACCACTTCAATCATAAGAACTTCATGCCTCAAACTATGGTGTATGACCTCTTGTAGGCTGCTGGAAAGCAGGGTAGGGCCCTGGGGCTCCCTTCCTACCTCTGTTCGGAGATCTTCATATGAAGAACTCCTCCAGAAGTCATTTCTCTGTGTTCAATCCAACAAAGGAAAACTAGAAATTTCATATGGAATCTACATATGAACCTGACTATGGTATCAAATTTCCCCAAATCTTCTGATTTTGCATGAACCCTTTCCAAATTAAGATAAACTGAAAATTGCAGAGGATAAAATAGTCATACTATAGAGATACACAGCCTATGTGTTGGCAGTGGGAACTTCTCTGAACCTAAATACTGACTTCTACATAATTTCTGGATGTTTCTAAGGAGACAGCTGATACTGACATCTATTGGAAACATAATACTGAAGGGAATGAATATTGTTCTCATCTAATGTGGTACATACGTTGGTCTTGAGAAGCTTAATGTAAAGAAAAAAAGCTTACACCGATTTCTCTTTTATCAGTGAAATAAATAATTTCATATACTTCTGTATTTATTAATGAATTTTTAATGAGGCGTACATCATTAAAATCATCCTTCAGTGCAAAGAGAAAGGAGGTACTTGAAAGTGCTGTGCCATGTGATCCATGGTAATGGGCTGAGGCATTTTCCCTCCTCTCCTTTTCTGCTCACTAGATGTCTGATGTTGCATATGTGAAGTTCCTGCTATAAACAAAAAGTAGATATATATTAAGGTTGTTGTGTCTCTGCCACAAATTACAGTAGAAGGTAGGCTAGTCACAGTAAAAGTGACAGAAATTTCTGTCCTTCCAACTCTCTTTTCTTCAAGGTTTGTTTTTTCTTAAATTATTATAATAAAAGATTATGGATAATGGTTTTAAACTAACAAGGGTAGATTGAGACTGGGACAAGTCGCCCAGAGAAGTGGTGGGCAGCCCATCCCTGGAAACATCCAAGGTCAGGTTGGAAGAGGCTCTGAACAACCTGATCTAGTTAAAAATGTCCCTGTTCATTGTGGGGTATTTGACTATGTGGCCTTTAAATGTTCTTTCCAACCCAAACTTTTCTTTGAATACCACTCATAAAGAACTTACCCTGTAGTTTAAATACACTGTGAAATAACCAAGTCACCCATAGTCCTTGCTACAGATAATGCTCATAAACATTCTCAGTACTGCTTTATACTTTCTCAGAAATATATAAGTGAAAGCATCTGCTGAACTACTAATCTTATAAAACTATTGCAAAAAAACTAGCACTCTTAGTTGCAATTAACTGTAGTATTACTAATCTCAAAAGCATATTTTTTTTAACTATAAGACAGTGCTTTGTAATGGTCAAAGTACTAAAATTTCTACTAAAAAGTGAGAATCTCTAACATTTCTGCATAACTTTGAAGCTGAGTCATTCTTTTAGGAAAGCACTTAGCCCCTTTATAACATTTTTCCCTATATATGATACCAATTTCTTGTTGATTTCCCAGCAGTGCAATTCCATTCACTTCAGTAGAAGGCTTTATGATTTATGCCAACATAAATGAAAATACAATCAGGTTCTTCAATTTAAAGCTGAAAATCACAGTTATCATTCTCCCTTTGGGCAATGTAAGGATTAATTAGTATTACTCTGAGCTCATGAGGTGTTTTAAAAATATATAGTGTTAACAATGATAAATATTATTCCTTTTGTGCTGAAAGTTCATGCTGACTTGCAAAAATGTTTCTAAGTTAGGTCAATGTAGGAGTAATTTGAGAAGGTGAAGGTCTAACTTCTTGATAATGGAGATTTACAACTTTGTGAGGTTTCTCTACCATGAAATAATATTAATTATAATAATTCATTATTTAAATCATACTTATTCCTTCTTCCTATTTAAGAAGATAATAATAAATCTATTTTAAACATTTTAAATACATGTGAATAAGAAATAACTATATAAATTAAGGTAACCTTCTCTTCCTGAATTAAAAGGCAGTTTTTACTCCATTCTGGTGAAGAGGCCTAAATTCATGATTTATTAATGCCTGCATCCATTTTAAAATCTCTTTAGAAAAGAGATAAAAGAGGCCTTGTTGTAAATGACAATTAGATCTATCATCTGTGCAAGATCATAACCTAAGTGGTAGTAATCTTCAAGAGGAAAAAGGAAAATGAACAATTTTGAAAATAAATTGTTAAAATAGACACAGATGTTATCAATGAATTTTCTAATTACTTTAAAGATCAAAATGACTCTGCACATGAATTTGGAGCTGGGGTGAGTTGAAAACATTAAAAACCTTTCAAGATAGCATACAAAAAAATACTGAAAATGGTTTTTATTGTGAGGGGTCTTTATAAGGATTTTGAACCTGACTCTCTGAAGTTAAGAGGAATCTTCCATACTGCAAGTGAATATTAAAAGTCACAAAGGATAAGACACAACAAACATGGTGGCCTTCAAACAAGATTACAGACAAGCCATAAACACCTCCAGATACCTGTTCAAAATGAAACTCATTCCAGGACACATCATTTGTTTGCCCACTTTAATTAACTTTGTCTTAAGTTCAACCAACCAGAGAAGCAATGTGAAATTTTGCCTGGGAAATATGCGAAAAACAGAATTCTATTGCAAAGCCTTGCAGTAGTCATCGAAACAGAAATGACAGTTTTGTGTAAAGACATCTGAAAGAAATAAAGTGAACTTTGATATTGTTTGTACCATCAGATACTGAAGGTTTGTATTCAATTGTCTGTCTTTTGTCCATCAATGTGTCAAATGATGATCAGGCAGGTGCTACTTTTTCTATTCTGCCCTTTTGAAATGGAAACCTTGCATACCAACAAAGCTTTATATTATGGCTTTGCATTAGTTTTATGGGGATGAATATCAAGTCAGGAGTCATGCTCTGGGCTACATCCGGCACAGTTTTCAAGTTAGGACTGTTTAATTGGAAGTAATGGAGAACTATAAAGGCAAATTCTGAATCCCATCCTGGTTGCTGAGTCACCGAAACAAGAGCACACCTGTATAATTTTCTTTTCAGTTGCATGATGCTAAAACGCTGGACCTGGACTTTATAGCATTTTAAGTTCTTTACATATCAACCATTTATTTTAAAAAGCCCTGCAGATTTTTATGTGCTTCATTAACTAAGGTATGTTTAGACAAACTTTTTAAATTTTGTAGACGTACTTACAAAAATTTTATATTGATGCATGAACACAGTTCATATATAAATGAAATTCATTCTCTCAAACAACATGTATATGTCTGTCATGCCTGAGATTAAAGTTGCATCAGGATAGATTTCTTTCACGTACTTTGGACTAATGCAGCCTGAACTTTTAATAGAGTGCACAGACAAGGAAAAGATGTACAAAATCAGTTACCGTGTGATGTCTGAACCATGGTCTAGTTCATCTAAGAAACTCCTCCTCTGTTTGCATCCTGCCAATAAGAAACAAACAAATGACAATACAGTACAGCATCATGAGAAAATCGAACATCCTCCCCTTGCACTGTGGGAATAGATCTATAGAAGACAGAGTAATGAAAGAAAGAATAAAAATTCTACTGATGCTCAGAAAGTGAATGTGGTTTATGATGCCACTGAGGATAGGTACAGACATTGCATTTTTTGTTCCAATTTCATAGAGTATTTCTGTTATGTAACTGATTTTTTCCCCTCCAAATTATATATATATATATATATATATATATATATGACAAAAATAAACACTGATATGTCTGCATTTTATTTTCTGCACATTTTTTCCTTGGAAATGTTAGCTGGAAAAAAAAAATTAGCTACAAAATATAATCATAAAGGTTCATGAGGAAGGTAATCCACAGGTTGAATGCTTTTGTTTTCTTCCATGGCTGAGCTGGACTGTTAATGAGCTGGACTTTAGCTCCCATGAGCTACTTCTTAAGGCTGGGAAAGGAATAGTTTTGACATCAGAACCACTGCCTACGTGTTACCCACAGCCACTTAGAATCAAGCGCCTGAGATGCCATAGCAGAAATAAATCTTAGATCTTAGTGTCACTGGGTGTCACAACTGTATGTCAGCAGGGAGCTTTAACTTAGTCTAGGTCTGCACACCTGTAATAGCAAACTCCATGGATATTTGGAAGCTATTTAAAGACCCTGTGCTGTTCTGTGTTGTTGCCAGGGCTCTGCTTCTTGCTGGGAAGGCACTCACATGGTTAGGTATCTGTACATTCCTCTTTCAAGATTGTCAAATATATTTCACCATATAAAAGAGAAAAATGTCCAGCAGCTATAGATGATAGGGTAGTTAAGACAGAAAACAAGCAAGGGAAATTTACAGATCTGTAAAATAAGAAACCTTTAGCTGTATATAGTGTTAAACCATCAAATGTCGTTATAGGACACGCAATGTACACACACACACTGCCAGGTCAGGAAAGGAAGAAAGAAGGGAAGTTAATTTTGTTACTTCAGTTTATATAGATTTTGGACAATGACCATGGATTGGAGGATGAGGTTGCCACCTTTCCGAACACACTGGTCTAACTAGAAGTCCATCAAGTTTCTCCTCCCCAAGAGAGGAATTTCAACAATGAGAGAACATTAGATAAACATTCTTTTTGTTTACATGAAAATGCATAAGAAATTTGAGAATCTGACTCCAAATGTGTAAACATTTCAGAAAGCTGAGTAAAAGAGGAGGGCAACAATTGAAAATATAAATACATCTTCAAGAAAGAGCAATAAAGCTCTCCTGAGTTTCTGAATGTCATTGTTAACTATTGTTATTATTATTCTCTATCCTATTCTTAAAAGTTTATTAAATGGTAGTTCAATCTTTATTTGTAGGTATTTAATTAAATGAATAGATTTATTGCACAAATTTTTATTAATTAACCAGTGTAAGTTACCCATAAGGAAAAGACAGGTCTAATATTCAGCTCTTAAGTTTTTAAATGTCAGTAATACACTTTTACAACATTTAGCAATTTACTTATTAACTTCTATACTCTACTTTAGCCCATAAATATAACAGGAGTTACCCCTAATACATAAGAGAATGAAGTTTAACAGTATTATGGAACAAGTAAGGACATAAGCTAAGAATAAGGAAAGAAAAAGAAGAAAAAGCAAAAAAAAATAAAATAACATGATACACTGATTTATATGACATGTTAATCATGTATTATTTATCCTAAGTGCTTTTTGAATTCTCATCTAGTTTCAGTATAGCATCACAGATAGACTTTAGTCACCTTTTCCTGAATGTTAATAATTGATAAGCGATATTTAGCTTGCAAAGCTGATGCACTCTCTTTGGAAAGCCATGCATTGCACTGGCTTCTCCCCTTGGGTGAAATCTGCTCCATCTGCATAAAATCATTGTATAAAGCTTTGAGGGCTTTGGGAAGCAGAATTATTCCAACCAATATCTGCAGTCCTCTCAGCTGATTCTTACTTTTTGTTCCTGGCTCACTTTCGTTGTGGCTTTCAACATCCACTTACAGAAAAAGTATTTTTTTCTGTGCATGTTACTGTTTTGTCTCATCCTTTTTGCTTCCAAGGGCCTAGGAAGACACTGAACACTGCAAAGAAGAGTGTGCTGGATGTTTACACTATTATAAATTTCACTTCAAGTGCTTGTAAAATGGATGCCCATAATGCTGCCTATTATTCTGGGAATCACACTAGAAATTACTGATGAGGATTATGAAGGCTCTAATGAGTAGAACTTGGAGTCAACAAATAGCTATCCAGATTCACATCAGCTGAGAATGCACCCGGGAGGTTAGGAAAGGCAGTGTAGAATATTCAGTGTAGATGTGAGCAGTACGTTTTATGCTTACATTTGCCTTTACAAACTCAGAGTATTCTGACTGAACAACAAGGATGTTCAATGGACAACATTATAACTTCTGTGTTTCTCATGAGGCAAATTTTCACACTTTGACAAAGTGGATTTCATGAATTTTCACCTTTCGACTCCGAGGTGGTTTTGTTTTCTTTGTTATCTCATTCTGGATATCAAGGAGAGTGTAATTACAGAAGTCTTTACAATAGTTTATTGTGGTTACCTGCTGCTAAGATTCTAGATAATTATATGGCTAGGTCTGTCCTGGCAATATTTCAATGACTATATGGACAAAAATCACCTCAAGGAATAAAATTTGTAATGGACCAAAATGTTCTGACTTTCTAGCTGAGCTATAACAATTTACGCTACAGAACTCCATTTGTGATATATACCCACTAATAAAATTTTGTGCTTGAATTCCATTTTCCATATATGACAATAATTACTTAGCTTTATATTTTTGTTCTTACCTAAGACTTTTGCTTCAACTGACTTGTTGTCAAAAATTTATACAACTCTTTTTTATAACTCAGTGAAGAACAAAGTCTTCATTATAAATACTTTTTTCTCTGTCTCTCCATGGTGGATTTACCTTTATAAAATTCCATGTTGCCTAAGTTTTGCTTGAGTCATGCATTTACTGACATTTACTGGCATGTTGGCAATACATAGATTAGCTGGCAAGTATATTGATACAACTTTTTTTTTTTTTTTTTTTTTTTTTTTTTTTGCAAAGAGGAGGAATGGTTCACTAATTCTGAAGCAATTGTCTCAATTTGTGAAGCTTATTTTGATATTTTATTGACACAATTATAATGCCTATCAATTAGTCTTTCATCACCGTTCCTCCTACTAAATAGTTAGTATACTTAGTAACCATATGCCCAAACCATTTGATTCAAAACATTCATTGTTGGCTCTAAATATGAAAATAACTAAATTTCTCAACATGAGCTACTATCATAATGGATCAAACCCAGCTGAATTTAGTTGTATAAGTATTCCCATTCAAATAATTTCATCAGTAATGGCTGCAAATGAACCATGAAATTTAGCTGTTTTCCAGTCAAGTATAATCTAGTGGAATATCTCATGTAGATTTAGATCTTGATATAGATTTTTCTGATCCAGTTTATTGAGCTGTTTCAGAGTGTATGTGCCAACCTGACAGAAGGATTTGGATTTAATTCCTATTAATACAGATTAAAATTGGGACAGGAAATGTCATCTGTGGAGACTGAGAATGGTTCCCAGAGGAGTTAAATGTTTTCCTTTTCCATACAAACTCTTAAAAAGTTATTTGAGTATTACAAAATAATTAATTTCAGAAGTTGAAAGATAATGGAGAGAAATATTAGAGTATTCTAAGCCCCATAAATAAGCTAATGATTATTTCTAAACAAGCAGTTAGTAAAAAGAGTTTGTTCTTAAATTTTATGGAGCTTAGTAAGGATGTAATACATGGATCATGGATTTTTGGTCTCATCAAAGAGATGAGACCAAAAATACATCATAACTGTTGTTTACAAGTTTATATATGTCAGCAATTACTACAAAAATACAACTACATAATAACAACAACCAAAATGCCATAACATGTACAATTTGTTATACAAATAGGATTAGTTCTCATAAACTGATGAAAGGTAGAACAGGGAAGCCAAAACCAGTCACTGTCAAAATGATAATACAGCTTGAATTGATTTCTTCAAGAGGTTTTAAATTCAGTTGTAAGATTATGAAAAGTTACTTCAACATTATTTTTATGGTGGGCCATAGGATGAGTTTATTTAGTATCATCATGGATTATTAACAGACCAACTCTACATGAGGAAAACCAGCCCTCTTCATGCCATTTATGTATTTCCAATATTTTACACAAAACCTGTGTTTAAAGAACTTTACCAAAGTTTTAAGTCATTCCTCTTCACATTAGGTAATGCCACACTTACAGTGGCCTTGACAGCCTTCGTTCAATTCCTGGTGTATTAGTTTTCATTATTAACATAATAATGCATTAATATGTTGGAAATAACATATTTTGTTCCTTGACCACTACCTATTCAAGATTTCCATAAAATTCTTTCCCCCTTCTCTATATAGGCCTGACAGTACTTGTTTATATTATTCAATATTTATTGGTTTGTTTTTCTCTTTTCACCTAAGGACCAAAGCAATGTATATACTGAATAAACCAAGGACTATATATTTTCTTTTCTCTTGGGAGTATCACTATAGGAAACCTTCCTGCATCTTCAAAATATCTCTCAAATAGAAATCCACTTGTCCACACAAAACCAGAAGAGTTCAAAAGAGTTTGTTATGCAGCAGATGTTATGTTATGTTTTATGTTATGTTACAGATGGGAATTTGAGACATGCAAGTTTAAAGTCAACAGTGTGACAAATTTAGACTAATTTTTAAATTAACTGTTTTTCATATTACGTAACAATGCACAGAGCTGCTCATAGTTGGTCTCATCTTCTGCCAACTTCTTTCATGGGTGTGAGTGCAACATAGATCTTCAAGCAAATATTTGCACTGTACAAGTCAGATTTCTGGCATCCACATGCAGCTCTTGGGATTTCAAAAAGGAAGGACTAAAGGGCAGATGGGCAGATGATTCCCAGGTTTTGGGTGGGCAGAGGAATCATAACTCTAGTGGGAGGTCTCCATATGGCAGAGAGAGCTCAGCTCACTGAGAGAGTGAAGATCACCATGACAGAGTAAAGAACAGGATGATATCAATAAAAACCAGAAAAGGGATGGAGGGACACTGACAAGTGCCAGCACAGATACCCCTAAAAACCAGACAAGAAGCATGAGATGAGCGATAAACAGAACAGCAATCACAATGCTGCAGCTACTCAAGGCAGAAAAGGAGCAAACATGCATGTGTTTGTAGGAGAGCTTTCCAGGAAAGAGGAAAGAAACGGAGGAAAAAGGTGTGATTTTGAGTGATACAGACTCTCAAGATACAAATTTCAGACTGTGATAGGCAATTATTTCAATTTAATTCAAGCATTTTATATTGTATCAGATGCTGACTCATTTATATTTTGTTTAAAAGGTTGTGCAGAGGACTAGGAAAGTGTTCTGTTTACCTTGTCTGAGCCAATGCACTTCCTGAAGCATTTTCTCCTGAAAAGCAGGCTGAAGAGAGAGACTACTTCCACAGTAGCCCAAATGAGCTTGATGGGTTCTGTAAGACTTTATGGAGTGTTGGTACTGGCAGAGAGAAAATAGGATACTCAAAAAAACTGTCCTGTCTAAAAAAGGAAGCAGTCCCAAATCAGGTCTCAAGTGTTCCAAGTAAGAGACTTTCCTGAAAAGTCAAAAGGAAAGTCTCCAGTGAACTGAAATATGCTGATTTTCAATGCAATATGGAAAAAAGGTAAACACTGTAAAGACATAGTGGTTAGGAGGCTGATTTGTTTCCAAACATCTTCAATCTGTCCCACTCACTGCTTCTGGGGCTTCTTCTATTTAGTGAGTCATTTTGCTGTAGTTTTGTTGTTTTTGTTGTTCTTTAAATAAAACATTAGCTTTAGAAATTGCATGTCATTAGTGGGTTTTTTTTGCCAAGTTCATATCAAAAATGAGAAGAGGGGAAAGTGTTTTCACTTGGCCAAAGATGATCGCCTGGAGCCAGCTACAATGTGATCCTTCCCAGCATGATATGATAAGTAGTAGGCTAGGAAATTCTGATGAAATACACAGTAAAGCAATAACAAATCCACCTTTCAAATAAAAAAGTCCCAAAACAACATAGTTCAGTTTACTCTTCAGGGCAACTGAAGCCCTCGAGATCTGGTCATGAATACAATGCACAGTGTAGAACTGGAAATCTATTTTTCATTGACTGTCACATCCTAGTATAGTATTCTAACGGTTTAATGCCATATAAGGAGATAGGCTAAGGAGAGGTAGAAGTGGTTTATCTTTTAATAGAGTTGATTAGGTGCAATACAGATTCCTACACAGTAAGTCAGTGACTAGTTTTGGTTTTGCAGTATAAGAAGAAGAAAAAAAAGGAGAAGATAAATGGGAAAAATACAAAATTCTGATGATTCCTTTGGAATCAGTAGGATGGCAAACAGGCAGACTTTAAAGAGAGGTTTTGTCCATTGAGTGAGGATTTTAGATCATCTACAGCTAGACACAGAAATTAAAGACGAGGAAGTAAATACCAAGAGCATGGAGGAGTCTAACAACTGCTAGTAGAGGCTGACTATCTCATCAAATGTGCATACTCACTAGAAATTTGAAAACACCAATTCATGAGACATGGGGAAAGAGGAAATTCCAAGAATTGGCTTTGGACAGGGAGAGAGGTAATAATAAGCAAGGCAACCACCCTGAAGTCAAGACTGGACAGAACCAAACAGAGCTACGTTGCAGTAGACCAAAGTGAACACTGATGTAGGCACTGAGGAGACTGTATTCAGATAAGGTGTATGGAGGATATAAGGAGGTCTGAAAGGTTGTCCTTTACTCTTCCACACCTGCATGGGCAATCTGTCTTCAGGCCATTACATGCTCTTGCTCTGTTGAGTCAGCAAATACTTCCCTAGTAAATGACTTATCTTTATTTCAGCCAAAGTCTTTATTTGACTCTTCTACCACTAGAGTAGTTGTCAATGCTGGGATCTTATAGAGAGGTTTCCCACTGGAGGATAAATCAGAACTGCAGAACCAGTATTTCCCTCATATACCTTGTTTTCTTTTAGTTACATGAAACAGTCATTAAACCAAATACAACAGCAACATGACACATGAAAGTATTACAATCATTTCAGAATTAAATGCCAGGTGTCTAGAAAGCAATTTTTCTTCAAGAAATATCTCTATTTAGAGAACTGTCTGAGAAAATAACATTTTTTCCAAAAGAAAATTTCTGTTTCTCAGAAATTACCTGAAATCCTGTCTCCCCCTCAACCCAGACCACAAACCTGTGAGCAGTGAAGTATTTTCACAAAGTCAATATGCTATTCAGAGGAAGAAAAATCAAAAACAAAAGCAAAAGCAAAAAAATGAAAACAAAAAAACAAAACCAAAGAAAACAAAAAACAAACCAAACAAAAAGAATGAGGCAGCTACATAAAATTATGTCAACCAGTAATGCTTTCTTTAAAATATATTTCCACAGCTCCTAAAAAAGAAAAAATTTAGTCACTTATCTCAGACTGAATATAGAACTTTTCTTAAACATTGTCTTAAATTTCAGTGCTTATTTGGAAGGTATCAAACTGGTTTGATGATGTGAAAGGGATTAATTACTATTCTCCAGAATTTCAAAAATCTTGAGAAGAATTGGAAGAGCTTCTTTAATGTTTGAATAGTTTAATACCTCACTTCACACTCGGCTTCTTCCTACCAACAAACCTCTGAAAGAGTTTTATTCTTTCTGTGTTTACAGGATTTTGATAGTCATATTTAGATACACAGCAACTGCTTATCTTGATTGCCATATATTCTTGCCCCGTGTCAGTATTACCTGATTTGACTAACATAGGCTTTATCTTAGAACACTATTCTCATGTCTCAGAAGAGGTCAGATTTGATCATTTAGACTACGTAATGAGGCTTTTTTATTATCCTTAAAAAGGTAATTGAATAATATTTGAACAAAAAGCAGCACATTGTCCAGTTCTATACTTTCAATTTCAGCAAAAGTACAATGGTTTCTGTTTTCTAATTTTCCTTCTTTGTTCAACATTAAAAATCAACACTCTGTCTCAGTTCATAGATCTCTTTGTTTTGTCTTCCCTTTCTTCAGTGTTGCTTATTCCTTCCCCTGTTGCATGCACACGTTTGGTTAATTTATCCAATTTAGCATCCATTGCACCTCCCTTTCATTTAAGTCTCTCCCATGCTGTGAAGAATGACTGTCCAGGTCTATTTTATTTCTCTAAATATTGCTGTAATATTTGTAGGCACTTCTTTTTTCCCCAAAGGGCACTAAGACAGATGCTGTGTTTTCCATAAGGTCTGTGAATTCTTTTGAGCAGTCTAGTTTCTGTGGACTACATGACACTCCTAAATTGCAGTTGTTCTTAAGGATCTCTTCCTTTACAGTGACCTTTTGTTCATCTCTCTCCAATTCTGGCAAAAAGTTAAGACACAGAAAGAAAGGACTAAAAAGTTGAATATTAGACTAGTTTGCATTTGGTCTAGAGCAATGGGAGACAAGCTTATAAAGTATTTTAGCACCTACCTCCAGTGCAATTCACAGCCAAGCCTACAGGGGTAGACTGTTGAGTTTGGTGGGCACCTAGCCCTTGAGAGGGCATTATAAATGGGTCACATTTTTCAGAAGCAGAGCAAATCAGTCATTTTTTGGTAAAGTTTTGTTGGGCAGAAAGCATTATTCCTCTTGTCCAGGCAGCCAGGCACTGTATGCCAAATGTACAGATGACTAGCTGAGGGGGCAGAGGAACAGCTCCTTAATTCCTTCAGAGAGGCAGGCTAGGACAATGAGAAAGTTCAGAACAAATTTCATGGTAGTGAACTGTGGGGGGAGGGAGGGGGGGTGGATGCTTTCTGATAATGGCCCAGCTGTCAAAACCGGGTGGGGCAGTGTTTCTTATCTCGTTCATCACTCATCCTCTGCCACGCCACCCCCCCTCCCCGGGGTTATCTGCTGATAATGGCCCATTAAGGCTCACCAATCACAAGACACATTCCATCATCCCATTGTGAGATGCTCCACCCAGTGTTGGGGAGAGCCCAGACTTCCTACCTGGATAAAAGGGAGCCTGAAACCCCCAGAGAGTCAGTCCTACACTGGATTCCTCAGAGGAAGACTGGACTCATCTCACCATCACTTGGCTTTTCTATGGGATCATCTCTACTCCACAGAACCACATCTGTTACTCCAGAAGGATTCATCTGGACTGCTTCTAACA